>CAUOFW020005425.1:298342-372174 GCA_963454935.2 Ilex paraguariensis
CCCCCCATTCCCCCCCCCCCCCCAAAAAAAAAAAAAAATAAATAAATAAATAAAACCCTGAGCGACATGTAATGTTGGCCGAAAATAATACTGGAATGCCCAGGAAAGGAGGCCATCAGTAAAATGAAAATGAGAGATCAAGACAGTTGCCATACATAAAATTCTTTAAAAGAATAATAAGATTTATGCAAAATAACATTGCCACTTAACATCCAAAAGAATGTGCCAGAATATCACATATATGTCCAGAAGTTCATGGTCTAGAACATTAAAATAGTCTCAGCCTTCTCCACGTCTCGTGGGAAAGAAGGGCATTTCAGGGTCCTACATTTTTCTCCTTGAAAAGCAAGATAGGTCATGCTTGTTCATAAGGTGATGTCTCCATGTTACACCACCACATGGTCCTTTTCTTCCTTTTCCAAAGGAAAAGAACATGTAGTTGGGGTGTCTTCAATGGAAGTGAAAAGTGATGTGACACAGAACTAGCTGGAGGAAAATGCATAAATAAACATCTTCATTTGCACAATTGGGAGGGCTCTAATATCAGCTTACACAGAGTCTCAACAATCTAATAGTGAAATAAAAAATTGATCAAATTAGAAATTTAGAGCATTCATATCTTCGGACATGTGTTCAACATTGCTATAAACATGATGGGAAATTAACAGCATTAAAATCGATTGCTTTCAACACAAACAAAAGATTGAAATAACTCCATACAGATAATAAAAAATGTTGGATTGGTGTTAAACACGAACATCAAATTACTTTCATAATTATGAACAATATGATTTTTGACAGATAAATTACTTTACAACAATGACAAAAACAAATGTCAGTTCCATACTCTCTGGTGTGATATATTCTTGGAAGAGAGTGCATTGGACCAAAAAAAAATCAAAAACATACGCACCCATTTTTCTGTTCAGGAAGGTCTTTAACAAACTCTTGCTTCCAAGAACTAACATCAATGTCATTCCCACCCTTGTCCTTCACCTCATCAACAAAATATTTAGCCTGGATATCAACAAAGATCAATAGTTTACAAGGAAAAAAAAAAAAAGAATGTACTGAACCAACAAGAATGCTAAGAGAGAACTGACATTTACAACAAAAACATTAGATTTCTAAATTCAATTCATGTATCTCAACCAAACATGAATGCAAAACGTACCAGAACGGTCATCACATGGGTATCAAGACCTCCCAGTGAATCAAGATACTGAAACTTCTCATCCTTCTTATTAATAACTGCTAAGCACCAATGTATTTCTTTGTGGATAGGAACAAAAATCTGATCAAACAATGAAAATCAAGACACATGCATATATAGTAAAACAAAACAATATGCAATTAAAAAATACAAAAGAATCACAAATTTTACCTTGTCACACTCAAGAAGGTAGTAACCCAGTTTCCGTTGTGTAGTCCATCTTCTAACTGCTTTGAAATCATAACCAGCCCTCCCCCCAATTAACTGGGCACAATAAAAAGAACAGAGGGTCAAAAATTTATACACCACTTTACTCACATGTTATGACCGCCAAGAGAAAGAGGTCATATTTATCAGACACAATTAGATCCGTTGAATGTACATCATAGATAACCAAACCAGAAACTTATTAAACAAGGGAATCAGAATGCATTAGATGAACAGATCTAAGCAACATTCTTTATTTCCAGGGACCCACATCAATGGACGAAAAAAATCAAGAACAATCATAGAGTGGATCCCACCTAGAAGATTGAATATATAATATGTCATCGTAATCCAATTACAATCAAATATTAATTACAGCCTGATCATACCGACGATATATATATAAAATATAAAATAGGGCAAGCTGCAATAAGTCCATCTGACGGTCTCAAGTCCAACGACCACCAATATTCCTCTCGAAACTATTCACATTGTACCATACTTTCAAGCACGATTTACCCCTAGTATGTATATTTATATATATATATATATATATATAAAATAATGGCTTACCTTAAACAATTAAAATAATCATGTTCAAGAGGGCCATAACTTACTATTTCCCATGGTTTGAGTTCAATCTTAGATTCCAACCTTTTCGCCAAAGAGCATTTAATGCATTCACATAAATTAAAAAGTTTGATTGTCTATATTATCCTCCAAAAATTTAAACTTCTATTTATGTGGATTTTCAATGCCAAAAATGAGGTGCAAAATGAGAAATTTTTTTAATTAAGGGTTAATTGCAGTGGAGGTTTCCAAAGTATGAGATTTGTCTTATTTTGGTCCCCAATATTTCAATTACATCATTTTGATCCCTAAAATATTGAATATATTTCTAAATTATCCTTCAAACAAATATTATTTAAATTGTTAACGATTTTTTTATCATAAGTTGTTATGTGATACCTAAATATGGGCGAAAAAATAATTTAGGTAGCCCTTCGACCAAAATTTAGGTAACTCTTGACCAAAATTTTGGTAATTTTTGACTAAAATTTGAATAGCTTACGACCAAAATTTGAATAATTTAGATAACTTTTTGACCAAAATTTGAATAAAAATTTGGCCAAGAGTTTATCCAAGTTTTTTTTTTCTCATATTTAGGTATTATATGACAAGTTTATAATAAAAAATCATTAGCAATCTGGACATTGTTTGCTTGAAGGACCACATAGAAATATATTTAATTTTTCGAGGACTAAAATGATGCAATTGAAATATTAGGGATCAAAATGAGACAAACTCCATACTTTGTAGATGTTCAGTACAATTAACCTTTTAATTAATTGTATTTTGTTGGGACATCCAAAATGGAAAGGACTCCAGCTAAAACATAGGGCACCATATTGTGTGGTGCCATAGAATGCACTTGAATGTTAGAATTACAACGAAAGAAAGAGGAAAAAGTATGTCCCCAAGAGACCAAAGGAAAAAAATTATACTTGGAATGTGACAATAACAATTTTGCATTTGTAGAAATGCTGATAAAAAAATTTGCATATGTAGAAATGACGAGTAGTCAAAATTATGATACGAAGTTCTAGTTCTCCATGCTTTCACTTAAAAAGTGACACATGTAGTGCTGGTTCAAAAGCCCCTACAACTTAGACTTCACTCCACCAACTACGTTTTGTATCCTTTCCGAGGGACCAAGAACATATAGTTGTCTCATCTTGTCAGTGGATGTATTATACAATGTGCTATATATTAGTACCTACAGCATGTCTTATATTGTAACCTGTAAATTTCACAAGCTTAAACTTCAACAGCAATGCAATACCCATGTTCTTTGAAGTACTCCTTCTACATATGGGTATAGTATAGTAATCAAGGTGCATCACTGCATCTAATGAAGAGAGAGCATCAAAGCTGCTTATTGAACTTTTTGAGCATCACCGAGATTTTTTTTTTCCCCCTCTTCACAAGACAACAGAAAGGAAAAGAGAGCCATTATTGATGGATACCAAGTGTATTTAGAACAACTGTACAAAAAAACTTAATACTTAGCGCTTTGTGCCATTTAAGAAGTCACCAAAAGTGGACCACAATAACATGTCTTATAAGTGATGTTCTGCTTAACATGTATAGCATATTGGTTTTATCATGCAATACTCATCCAATGCAAATTATGCTGTATTTCACATCAATAAATACCGATATTTGCACATCAAAGCAGCCGCAAGTTTAACACAACCAGTAAATGTAATATATTATCAATTGACCCCAAGCGAAAAAGTAGGTGTGAGAGAGATAAAACTACCTTCTTGTAAAAGAATGTGTTGAAGAAGTGACATTTCAAAAATCTTTTGGGCTCCCTCTTTTCCCTCTCTTTCAACAACTCAAGATACAGATTAATAACCTAAAAAACAAGCAAATGAGTCCTCATCAAACAAATTACATCACAGGCTTACTAACTTACCTAATTAGTTAGATGACATTTTACTGCTGCCATTACTGGCAAACGAGTAAAAACATACCTCGTCATTTAACCACGCGCCCGGTCTTAAACACTGCAATACTTCTCCTGTAATCTCAATATTAGAGTTCTCATGATTGACCAAAACCTTTCTCCTGTAGAAATGGAAGCACAAATACATTACAATGTAGTAAAGCTCCTTAATACAGCAATAAAACATACATTAAACAATACCTATTCGAGTTAGAAAGGGCACGATCAACATCAGCCTCTTCTTCCTTAGTAAGTGGCACAAAAGGCTCCGTAACTATATCCTGAAACTCAATCAATTCAATAAAAGAAAAAAATCACTAACTACACCAAAATGTCTCTTCCAAAATGATACCAATAAAAACACCTCACCTCCTCTGGTTTCTTTGGATGCCAAAACAACTGAAGTGTTTGAAACCTTTTCCACTTCAACTCAATCTCAACCTGCAAACTATTAAATTTGGGATCCATTCTCCTCATGGAATAAAGTAACTTTTTATACAAAGGCACATCGGCCAAACCCTTGTTCAATGACAAGGAGTCCAACATTTTCCTGGCACAATCCCCCTCCAATTTTGGTGATATCCCCACCACCCCACTGGTCTCTTTCGAACTTTTCTCTGAAAACAAAGAGCTTCCTTCCCTCCCATCTTCCAAATTCTCAATTTCCGAAACCTCATCATCGTCTTCTTCAATAGTCTCATTATCAACCTCCATCACCAACTTATCGTCATCACCATCATCAACAGTCCCACTATCAACCCCAATCGCCTCCTTAATATCATCGCCATCATCAACAGTCCCACTATCAACCTCAATCACCTCCTTATCTATCTTGAAATACCTCAAACTATCCAATGTGCTTTTCCTCGTCTTCTCATACTCAGATTCTCTCACATTCCTATCCCTATCAGCTACAATCTCCCTCTGACCAACCCCAACAGCACTCGGCCTCGAATTCGCAGTGGACCCAAATTTGAGTGCTCTAACAGGGGCATGAACTTCTCTCCGAAATCCTGTAGTCGATTCCGGATACTGATGAATTCTTGAAGCTGTGCTTTTTGATGAGAATGGTTCATCAGGGCTTCGACACTTAGAAGATGAAAACCTGGGCTTTTTCGAAACGTGATTGTCGTGGCTATCAAAATTGGGTGGCTTCAAATACGGCGATTTGTAATTCCAGGTAAAATAATCGTCACCGCGCTTCCGATTACTGGTTCGAGCACCCATTGATCTGAACTTGTCTGAAATTCTGTGCAAACTAGAGACAAACAACGGGCACCCATCTAAGGGATTCGACTTTGAGCAAAAATTAGCATGTGGAATTCGAAATAAAAAATTGAAATCATGAAAACGTAAGGAATCAGAAACCCTAAACTTGTGTGAAGTTTGTGATAAACTATGATTGTGTAATAGAGGGGAAGAAATCAACAATTCGGAAAGTTCATCCTAGAAAACTCGGTAAACTTTGAGGTTTCGGCAAATTGAAAATTGCTGAAATTATGGAAACAATATAGTAAGAGAGACAAAATCAAGAAAATTTTTAGGGAGATCGAGAGCGAGAGAGAGAGAGAACTGCTTGGTTTTTAGTTTCTGCAATTTGAATCGATCAATTTATTGGAATCGATGGATTTCAACATCTGCTTTTGGGAAGGGTTTCGGCTTTCGCGGTTCGGTGGAGCAATGCTTAGGTGTTTCGCGTGCACACACCAAGTGTGGTTTGATCAAACATGGGGGTCCTACTGAGATCTGATCAAACATGGATCTTTACTTATGGATAAACCGAACTTTAGTCTTCGTTTTAATTACATTCTAAACTTTTAATTATTTTAATTTACCCTCTAAATTAAGAAAATTGTTTTAATCACGTACTTTTGTGTTAAATTCTGGCGTTAAATGGAAATGAAATCCTAAGTCCTAACGGTGGGTGGTCAAATATCCCTATATGGGTTTGATGGGCTGGACTTGTATTTAATTGTGGACTTTAATGAAGCCTTATTTGTTTAGGTTTTATTTGCTTTGGAATTTATTTATTTTGGGCTTTATTTGTTTGAGCCTATGAGATTTTAGGCCCTATTCAACCTAGTTTCATATTTATGAATTGGACTTTACATTTTATTTCGGCTTATGAATTTTAGTCCATAAACCTAGCTAAAAAGTTTGACAGTATTCACGGCCGGCCCATAAACAAAGCCACTGAAACAGCTACTTAGGGCCCCCAACTGAGAGGGCCAAGGTGAAAAAAAAAGAGTAATACTATTTGGACCTAAAAATTTGACCTAATTTGCTCACATAATAATGTGATTTCATGAGAACTATTAGATTAATACCAAATTTTAATGTTTGATAGCTCTCACAGTCAATTCAAAGGTCATATTTAGTCAAAATTTATTTGGGGATAAATCTATTTTGATCTTCATTATCAAAAATACTCTCAATAGTTATATTTAGTCAAAACTTGTTTGAAAAAATCAACAACTTTTAAATTGGGAATTGTATTAGTATTAACAATTTATATCGTAGAAATTGTGCTAGCATTAAAATTATGTTTCTATATATATATATATATATATATATATATATATAATAGTAACATCAAACAATAACATACACAATAAAAATTTAATCATTGTAATGGAGTGACACTCCCAAAATAGAATAAATACTCACATATGATGTCATTTTATTGTAATGATTAAATTTTTAATTAAATTTTTTATTGAACATGTTACTATTTGATGTTATTATTATTTTTTGTTTAGTGTGTTGCTATTTGATATTACTATTTTTTATTGAACATGTTACTATTTGATATTTTTATTTTTTTGTTGAGCGTGTTACTGTTTAATATTACTCTCTCTCTCTCTCTCTCTATATATATATATATACATATATATATATATATATATATAGTCATAACCCTTGAATGCATGATAAAATAGAAGATTCCAACGTTCAAAAAATTGATCTCACTATATCAAATTTAAAATTAATTTCTTTGCCTTCATCATTTAAAATTAATTTCTATCTATTATTTTCTTAAAAATAATGCCAAAATTTTCTCAAAATGCATAATTCAAAAAAATAATTTCTAACACGTGTACATTATCGTGTATGGATAATGTATGAAATAAAAGTTGTATTAAACTACAAATTAACCAAATATTAAATAATTGAACATGTGATAGAATTAAATGATGTAAGCATAAAGATTCAATTTACTAGCACAATTTTTAAGTTAAAAGTTGTTATATTTGAAAACATTGAAACTAACAATGATAAACAATATTTATGATAATGGTAATTACGGAATACATTTCAAAAAGAATTTGAAATGTTTAAAAATGTGTTGTTATTGACAACTATTTGATGAAAAAGATGACTTAATAGATTATAAGTTTAAAGTTAATACTTAAAGTCAAATAAATTCTGCAAAAGGTACTCACAGTCAATCATCCCTAAAATGTAATTCGAAAGTATAGTTTGCCCCCAAAAATATCAAAACTCTCTCTTTTCATTAATGCAATCTTCAATAAAGTGCCCACCAATTGATTCACTCAAATAAAAATGCCTACAAATTAATGGTGCAACGGACATGACTATGATATACCTAAATTTATCATATTTGTCATAATTCTTACCATATTTGTAGATAGTTTTATTTATCTCTATTGTGATACTAAAAAAAGTGATAAAAATAGTTAATGTCATCCTTCAGCTACAAGTACAAATAAGATAAATACAACATTCAAATACCTTGAGAATTATCATAATCTGAGAATTTGTTAAAACATGACCAATTATATTTAGTTGTATAGCCTCATCCCCAATTTTTTTGGACATAACCGAACTAGTTGTGGAGATCTCAAGTTTTATTTTGTAATTTCCAGGTTATGGGAACATTTTGTTATAGGATAAAAATCAGGGTTATTGTGTGAGATCTTGAATGTTAATATAGAGGAAGTCTTTTTTTTTCTTTTCACTTTTCTTTTTTAGCATTTCTAATAAGTTATCGCACAATACTTTTAAAAAATGAAAACTCATATCATCCATTGAAATAGTTGTAGTTAGTGTCATTTTTTGTGAGAGTGTATACTTTAGACCTAATTGATGAACTCAAATCTAATCGGGTCAGGTCCAATAAATCAATCATTTAATTGTACTTACCTTTTGTAACTATCATCCCAAAAGAATTAGTGTATTCTCCCTCAAGTCACCGCCCCAACTCAATTAAAACTCTGTTTCTATAAATTGTGAGCTATCTCCATTGAGAGGAGCATATCTACACCTTTCTATACACTCCTCATATAGCTTCTCTCTCTCTTAGCTATTGTATCCCTCCGGGGGCTAACCCTTGCTCTCTCTCGTTCACTTTATTTTATCAACAAAAGGTCCCTCCGTCATCGTTATCGTTTTTCGGAGTGGAATAGGTCACCCGTACCAAACCACTATATATGTGTATTGACCCGATATTTACATTATTGTCATTGATTACTTTATTAATTGTTCATTAATTACACTTTATCACACACTCAATTTTTAATCTTGCATAAGTCTATTTTATATATCATCACTAATGATGTGCCAAGTGATATGGTGTGAATGAAGAAATTTAACAGTTATTGGACTATATCATCTATCACATCATTAATTGAACAAATTAGAATAAATTTATAGGACATAATAGCATTCCTCTGCTTGTAAAGGGTTGTAATTGGCCCTTTTTTTGATTTATTTTATTATTTACACCATGTATACTAGGGGTGCAATTTAGGCAGGTTGGGCGAGTTGAGGGTCAACTCTAACTTAACCCTAAGTATATAATTCTCAATACTAACCCTAACTCGACCTCAACCTAAGATACTAAACCCTAGTATTGCCCAAGTTTAATTCAGACGAGTTCGAATTGAATTCGGATTACGTAATTTGGACAAATTTTGGGTTACGTAATTCGGACTAATTTGGGTTAGAATTTGAATTGGGTTTATTCAATCTTGAAATCAGTCTATTATTCTAAACTTGGTACATACTATATAATATTTACCTAAAGTAACAATCAATAACCTTAATAAAATTTTTAACAGAAAGATCATATTATTTAAAACATAAAAATCAATATTTAATATAAAGATATAATAGTCAAATATTTAACAAAAGACTAAACCAAAAGATTGACTCTTAGTATTTTAACTTGTAAGTTATATTACTATATTGATTTATGTATTTATTTTAAATATATTCGCGTTAAACCAGATTTAGATATTTGAGTTGAACCCGATAACCCAAGACTTAAACTCGAGTATTGTCTAAATTCAATTCAAGTTAGTGTTTCTCTGTCTAGTCCCAATTCTATTTTTAATTGGGATAATTTAGTGGTTTAATAAATTCTGTTAGTCTGTACCTAATTAGAGGTCTAAATATAATATTTTAAACTTGAGCAGTCTGGTATATTTTTATAAATTTGAGAGGTTTGATGACAATTTACTAATGGATGCGGCCACAAACCTTAGGGAATTTATATATAATTTACACTGTTTAATGATCTCTATCTTCTGATCCTAGTGTCAGTCCCTAGTCCATGCCACGAGGTTTTTTCCTCCTAACACAGTCAAAGTGCAGTTTATTCTCTCGGTCCTTAAAAGTTCTACTTAGGCGGTTTCATGGAGGTACATCTTGACTCGTCTAAAGTGAATATGCCGCTGATGCATAAGGTACTGTGGCACTGGGCTATTTCCTCCCAACACAGTCAAAGTGCAGTTTGATCTCCCAATCCTTAGAAGTTCTATTTAGACAGTTTTCACGGAAGTACATCTTGACTTGCCTAGAGCGAATATGCCGCTGATGCATAAGGTAATGTGGCACCTGCTCAATCATATGCACACAAAGAATTGAACGTTGCATTAGATCGGGTTGGTAAAAATAGAAAAAAGACGAGCTGCTAACATGAAATGAGTCTTTCTTTACTTGTTGGACTTTTAGTAGAGATGTCACATCTATTCGTTTGTTTTTCACTTAGTTTTTCTTTTTTCTTTTTATTTGAAAAAATGATAGGTTAACGATTTTGGTATTGTGTCGATTCAAGTTCTTCATATTTCATTTTCTTTTGGGCTATTATTTCAATTTAAATTGACATTCTCCTAATATTGTCTCCATAGAGGATTGTAATAATTATGTTTTCTCGTACAACTTTCTTTCTTTATTTGTTCGCTTCTTTATAATCTTTAGCCACTATGATTTGTTTTTCTCTATTTCCAAACACAAATAATAATTCCTGTGGGAATCGAAAACTCCTCCTTTCGACAAAGTACAATTGCATTATGCTAGTGATTAGTCAAATCTAATCAAACAATCGAGCTAACATCTCCCAAATAAATGAATAGACATGACAAGAAATCAATTTAACCAGAAAACGATGGATCAAACAAGTTTCTTTCATTTATTCACTCAGAAATTGGGATGCTTCGACAACTCCTTCGAATTTTTAAAAAAAAAAACCATTAAGCAAAAAGAAGAGACAAAACATTGGCAGGCCGGAATCAAATTTAGATGGTGAGATTATTAAGAAAAACAGTGAAAATTGTGTTCATAATCCTGATGATCTGTTAGCATACTCCTGAACCAATGCCCCAAACAATGAGGGCCTCTCAATTAAGTTCCAAGGCGTGTCAAATTCCTTCGCCCGTCCTGTGCAACCACAACAAAGCCACAATGCAGATATTAGATGTACTATGGCTGTCCACACAAAGATACATAGCAACTGACATCTACAACACTGTCTGCTGCTGATCAGGGTTCGACAGAAATCTACATTTTAGGCACAGTTGTTTAATCGAAGAAGAACATAACCTATTTTGCATAGTTTGTATTTGTTGTATAAGAAAATTTGTTATTTCATGTTTCATCTAATAACAAATAAATAGGCAAAATGACCATGGGGATTCAAGTCACTGCTTTTATATTAGGAAGCTTGATCATAAGCTCCAATTAGACTTATTTTTGTATCTGTGTGCAGCTTGATCCTATGACTAACTTCAAAAAAGTGCATAACTATAATAACAAACCAGTAAGTTTATGTGTGCAACTTGGCATAGCCTAAGGTGTTGATTAAAAATGTTTTACTTTTGGATAACATAAAGCGAAATATGAAATTAGTATAGTGAGAAACATACCAGCACCTATAACTAACACCCTGTCACAATCAATAACAGTGTGTATTCTGTGAGCAATGCTAATAATTGTACAGGACGAGAAGTCCTCACGAATGATCTTTTGTATTACAGCATCAGTTTGGGAATCAACAGAAGCTGTTGCTTCATCCATGAATAAAATCTTGCTGTGCTTCAGCATCACCCTCCCCAAGCACAGAAGCTGCCTCTGCCCCATGATCCAATTGTCTCCACTATCAACCACTAGTAACATAAAATAGTGCTTATTATAAACTTTAAACAAATCAGCAATGAGAAAATGTGTTGAATTTGAAAGAAAGTGAAGAAAAATTACAAAAAAAAAGGTGTGTGTGTGTGCGCGTGAGAGAGAGAGAGAGAGAGAGATAGAGAGAAGGGGGTGAGGGGACCTGAAGCATCAAGTTTTTCAGGCTTTCCAGCAACCACATCTTTCAGTTGGCAGCGTTCAAGACTCTAGAGAACATTAAACAATCATCAGCTTATTGTAAGGAACTTTAGAGTATGTAGACATACATTTTGTGTACTGCTTCTATGTGTATATGCACATAGAATCATACAGATGGAACGAAATATGCACCTTCCAAATTTCTTCATCAGAATACAACCCAATTGGATCAATATTGCTTCTAATAGTTCCTTCAAAAAGGACAGGTTCCTGAGGAATAATACCAAAACGAGACCGAAGATCATGAAGGCCAAGCTTGCAAATGTCAACCCCATCGATAATTATTTTTCCAAAAGAAGGCTCCACCAGCCTAAAGAAAATTTGGATCAGAGTTGACTTCCCACTCCCAGTTCGGCCAACAACACCAATCTTCTCTCCTCCTTGGATGCTAAGACTAATGCCTCTAAGAACCAGAGGAGTATTTGTCCGATATCTAACCTGCTCAGAATCCCAGTAAGCATTTTGTCACGAGGGCGTCTAGATGTATAGGGTATATAGAAGAACTATAACTTGGGCCACAGATAAAGATACCATATTTCATTCGTCCCTAGGCAATTGCTAACTAGATGAAAATTATAGCATGCACATTTGCACAGGGCCTCTTCTTTGTTAAACAGAACACCACGTATGGCATCAAGAGATGCAATGAAAAAACTGCATAAGTTACCTGCAAGTCTTTAATCTCAATGTCACCATGGTTGGGCCAATTTGGAGGGGGAAGTGAACCTGATATCTTCCGTGCAGCTTCTGATGGGATTTTGATAAACTGTTTTATTCTCTCAACTGAAACCATTCAATTCTCCACAAGGCAATTCATGTATACAGTCCAAAACAGCATAGAATTCAGTCCCAATCCATAGGAAAGAGACAACCCAACATACTCTGGCATAAATAAAAAGTCAGTGTCAGTGTTGAAAATTAATTCCCAGATTACTTTCTTAATGGACGTGCTTAATTTCAGGCAACTCAGATTAAACGAATGATGGAATCAAATTGTTTGAAACACAAATAAGGTAGCAAAATATCTGTTAAAAGGAAATAATTACAGTAAAACACAACCTGGCTTCACAATAGTGCTTGGCAACAGAATCATGCACATGGTCGAAATGCAGAGGAAAAAGGTCCCCATCATTTCCAAGCGGAACCCCAACCACTCGCTCGATGCATTGTTGTGGAAATCCATCCGTAAATTTGCATTGACCCTCTCCACATTTCCCTGAAAGAACTTATTCTGCGCCCTGAAGCAACGTATGGTCATAACACCGGATATGGTCTCTGAGAAGTGATGAATAACTGGGGCTTTAGTGATTGAGTCCAGCCTGGTTAACTCGCGAGATGATGCAAGGTAGTACCCCTAAAAACCAAGAATTAAGATAGGACAAAAGTAGAATGACCATATACATAGGTGGGCATGAGCTGGCCTGTTGTTTCACAGAAATACACACAATGATCGGTCATAGCAGAAAACGTGCAGTAGTAAAATCATTGAATGTTCTTATAATTGATTACAGATATTTAGTCTAAAAAGAAACCTTCCATAACTTCATTAAATTGAATAACAATTTACTCAGTTCGGGCACAAACACATTGAGTTCCCATTTCCACATAGGACTCTACTGTAAATAGTAAACATGAAGTATGTGGAGCATAGCACAAAATTATTAGATTTTGAACAACATTTACAGACGATTTAGACAAAACAGGATAGAATGTTTGTACTATTTTATGACAAGAACCCCGTTGAAGTAGGGAATGAAGTATTTGTGCTCAGTTCTAGCATAAGAACAACAATAAATTTTAGGCCATAAAACAATGCTTATATGGGTAGATATATCACAACGTACCCGGTACCAGATATTCACCCAAATCAGTGGGATTACGAGGAATACAGTTGGCCAAGCATACTGGCATGTAATGACCATAATGCCAAGTAAGGAGAAGTACATCATAATTGTCATACCCAAAAAGAAGGGAATTAAAATGTCAATGTTGACTTGATCAGCTGATGCCTGAAAAACGAATTGTTTGTCAGTAAAGGCATTCATTCATTTAATTCTTTTTTCATGGATTTATTTTTATAATTTTTTTTTGGAAAATACTAGAAGGTAGTAAAACTCACACGACTTAAGGAGTGGTGTCAAAGAACGACATTGGAGCATGTAGGACGCTGTATACAAATTGTTTGAAGAAGCTCTGAGCAGTCTTCAGACCCAAAAATGTTACATAGAACGTCCTAATGAACACCAGTACACATGAAACCACAGCTATGGTTGAGTATAGTTTGATAAATAGAGAAGGGTTAAAAATTTGATCATCTGAAGTCTCATATGCCAGCGAGATGACTGATATAATACAGACATCAGTATCACAGCTGCTACGCCCCACCATCCAAATGCCTCGGTGCAGTACTGTGTACACATCTAAGCTGACATGGCCAGTTTCTCTTTCCTCTTCTTCAATGAGTTTTGAATTACCCTTTTCAGAATTGGACCTATCTACAGACCTGTTTTCACCATTAAGTTCTCTTGGGCTTGAGGCGGCATGAGGTGATTTTGGTGTCTGTTGGGGGTTGTCGATGGACATGGTAATGCTCATTTCTAGTAGCTCCATGGAGGTTTGATGGGCAGCCACAAGTGCAGTAAAATCCATGCCAGATTCCAAAAGCTCTTCATTCCTCCCAGATTGCACGATTGTCCCATCTCGCATGACCTGTTATATTGCAAAAAGAAAGTCCAGAAACTACTAGAGAGGAATTTTTCTGCACAGTCCAGGAGATGTCTTGAGAACTATGTAATTGTAATGGAAAATAATTCTATGAAATTGGAAATTGTAATAAGTCTAAGCTTCCATTATAAGAACTGCATCTTCACAAGATGAACCATAGTTTAATATATGTGGAACTACTTGCATAAAAACCAACTTTGTAATCTTGAATGCCACTTTTTCCCTTGATTATGTGATATATGCAAAACAAATCTTTTATGCACGAGAACTGTTTTACTACTTATATCAGTATGTCATGATATCTGTGAAATCAGAGTGATTGGCTGATCTAACCAAATCAATGAACTATAACATAAGATTGGTATATCCCACAAAATGCGTTTGTGACACCCACTAAAGACCAGTTTGTAGAATTTAAAAGGTGGAGATCAAAACCTACATGAAATTCAAAGTTGCCTAAAGAAGAGAACCACGCTTACCAATATAAGATCAGCATTAGGCAAGAAGTCAACTTGGTGGGTTACCAGTAAGATGATCTTATCTTTCAGAGCTCCCCTCACACATTCCTGCAACAACTTATCAAAATCAGGTCCCTGATTTACCTCAGTAAGAGAGTTGATTTTATATTTGAAGGCAAAAGAGAAGTCATAAAGAGTACTTTGTTTTCAACAAAGTTGGAAAATAAATATATTTTGTGTGCAGACCCCATTAAAGTCTGGTCACCACTGATATTGCTGATTTTTTATTTTTGGATCCACAAGACTTCAAATTATTTGGCATGATTAGTAAAGTTTTAGCATGTGAAACATCTAATGCCACGTCAAACAGTATCACTAAAACAGATATTTGAGATAATCCTCTTGCTATGATATTGTCTTTATGGTGACCTTGAAGATTTCTGATCCAGTGTGAGCATCAACAGCGCTAAATACATCGTCCAGAAGATAGATATCACAGTCCTGATATATGGCTCTAGCAAGTTGTATTCGCTGCTTCTGGCCACCACTAAGGTTGATTCCACGCTCTCCAATTTCTGTCTGGTCTCCACGCTCCATAATTTCCAAATCCTTCTCCAGGCAACAAACTCTTATCACTTCCTTGTATCTTCCCCTGTTCATTGGTGAACCAAACAGGATGTTTTCTTGAATAGTTGCATTCTGTATCCATGATGACTGAGCCACATAAGCTGTGGTCCCACAAACTCTGACCTGTTCAGGAAAAAAGGAATTGAAAAGGTTACATGTTTATGGAATGAGCAACAAGGAACATTCTATTTCTTAATCTTATGTTTTAGTACCAAATCCTGCGCTATGAACAAGGCCACAAACATTTAACAGAATGAAATAGAAAAACACAAAACAACAAATTTATGTGTTTTCCCTCAAAAGTCTACTACCATGAGAGCGCAACAGCAAAATTACACCATTAAATTTAAAGATTACAAACAATTATTTGAGCTTCTAAGCACATAATAAATGCTTAGAAGCTGAATATTTGGGTGAAAAATGAAAATAAGGCGCCCCAAAGTAGGTTGACGATTAATAAAGTTCAGACTCTTAGCCTATGTAGTTCAAAGAAAAACAATAAGTAGTACTACTAGTAATAGAGGGGAAAGAATAAAGAAGATAAACACTGCATTCACCCATGTATAACACATCACATATAGATACAGAGTTAACTCACTTTTTTATTAATTCAAAGGACACTTTTATGAACATAGAACTGGAATGTATAAAATCCGAAAAGTGAAAGGCAATGGAGCCAGAAACAATATCTCATTTTTTCTGACATGAAATTTTGCACGTAAGGAATTTGGGTTGCTCTTTAGGGCATTCACCATCACTTAACAAGCAACGAATGAAACATAGAACTCTTTCTTCAGGCTATCTTACAATAATACTATGCCATCTGCAATTTGACTTGACCCCTCTAGGTTTTTAATGGCTTGAATAACTATGATGAACTATGGTAATGGTACAAATGTAAAGGCATGGTGAAAACAGAACAATTTTGATTGTGAGTTTGAGACATGGAAGTAAATTTGTACCATTCATCAATACGATAAGAAAACAGGGGTATCCATACCTTTCCTGAAATTTTATGCAGCTCACCAAGAATTGAAGCCAACAAGGAGGACTTCCCTGATCCAACAGTTCCAACAATGGCGGCAAGCTCTCCTTTCTTGATCTCAAGGTTCACATCTTTCAGGACCTCCTCAGTGCCTTCGTCATCCCATGAAAAACCCCCGTTTTTCACATCCACTGCAATAGGACCACCACAACCTTCCTCTCTCTCGACCAACACATTTTGCAATTCCTGACTTGTCATGTACCTATCCAACCTTCCCAATGTGATCATTGTCTGTGAAATTGAAATAAGAGTTGGTGGGAAGGTCTGGATAGGATCCCCTAGAATTCTTAGTACTGTTACTGCAGTGAACACTGTCCCAACATCAAGATGGACTCTCAACAAAGTAGCAACCGCAAATAGAAGAGCTGATATCAAAACAGGAACGCTCCAGAGCACAGCCATGTTCAAAGACACCAAGTACAAGAACTTTCTGATCCAGCCATACTCTGATTCACGAGAACTTTGAATTCTCTGATTGAAGTATTCCTCCCATGCTTAGAACTTGATCACACGCATGTTGTTGAGCATCTCAGTTGTTGCCTTCATCCTCGAATCACGATTTTTCATCACATTGTACTGTAATACATTGTTCCTTTGGGTCCTGACCAGAGTGAAGATTAAAACTGCAATAACTGCAACCAATGCTGTAAGCATTGAAACACCCATATATCCATATAAGAGGGCTAACGCAACTCCGATTTGTAATGGCATTGTCCAAAGAGCATGAACCTGCATGTCAGAGAGCTGCTGGGCATCAACAGCCATATAATTCACAATTTGTCCAACCCCATGAGCCTGCTTGGAGGAACAAGACAACCTCAGCCCCTTTTTATACAAGGCAGTAATGACACTGGACCGAATAAGCATCCCTAGTTTCAGAGATTGAAAATTGAATTAATGTGAACTAAGGACTTCAATGAGTTTCGAAATCAGGAGGATCAATATTAGATAATATCCTTCATACGGATTACTGCTTTTCCCTGATGTGAAATCTATAAAACTCAGGATTAGGACTGGACCAACATACCTAACGGCCAAACGAAGAATGGCAAGGAAACCAGTGAAAGCAATGTCCTTCCAGAAACATCGGATTAATGTGGTTAGTACAAGGTTCTTTGAACTCTCCCCTGGCTTTGGCCAATTTGATTCAAAGCACTTGGCCATTCTCTCAGCTCTATGATCAGGTGGCAGTGTGGGGACTTCATCCATCTTTAGAGTGGATTTGTATCCCTTACTTAGAACTGGATTCATCCAAAACCATACTCCTCTAGACAACAGAGAGGCGTTTGCATAGCCACTCACATTAGACTCTGTCAAAATGGGTTCAGATAGTTCTGGTCTCAAGTCTGTACCAAATTCAGATTCTCTAATCATACTAATCCCAGATGACCCCCAACCACCAACAATGAAAAGAAAAGCAGATAATGGAAAAATAGCCAAGAAAAATATACCATCCATTCTTATATGTGGATTCAGATCGCCTCCAATATTGATCAACCGGGTTATAGCCCCAGCAGTGAATAAACACAGAATAACAAAATTAGCCACCCAATTTATTCTAAGAGACATAGGATGAGAAACAGCTCCATATTTTCTCTCATGTGCAATAAGAACCAAAATTGACGCTTGAGTTATTGCCTGAACCAACCGGAACAAAGCTTCTATTAGCCCCCATGGTGATTGGACTCCTTCACTGAAGGCTAATATGCAAATAACAGTATAAGATATGGCTAATAGAGCTGTAATAAGTAGAGAGAGATAGAACCAAAGGCTCACTCTAAAGTGAGACTTTTCGGTTACAAGAAGAGGTTTATCAATGGAGGAGCTGGTAATGCCCTTCGAGGTAAACCTAGAACAAGTCTTTTGGGCTCCAAAAACTATGAGGGTGAAGAGGAAAACAAGATCAACAGATGACAAGAGTAATCTTTGGGAACATGGAGAGAGAAAAATGAATCCTAACCACTGTAGTACAACTGAAAGAGAAGATGAACCATCAGAAGATTGAGTGATAGAGGGGGAACATTCAAGGGATGAGAGCCATGAAGAAGACAACATGGTTACCAACCCAGTTGGATTGAAAACTGCTTCTGATCATACACTACCTTCCTGAAAAAGAATCATAAGGAACAAGTCACTAACAGAAGAAACAAAATCATCTTGAGAAAACAAAAGCATGACTTTTCACATACTCATTACATTCAGATTCAGAAAGCAGGGTACAAATATTTCAGAAGAACTGAACTAAACCCACAAAGGAATTCAAACTTTTGAGAAAACCCAACAGTTGGAGATTGGGAATTTTCAAAGCTTTTATTGCATTATAGTTCTCGGATCAAACAAAGCTTCATTGAAATGCTTATGCTTGCAGGCGGTTTGAGTTCACCGGTAGCGTTAGAGTCCAGAGACAAGAAATAAAAGGAAGCATCTATAAAGAAAGAAGATGGTTTTTTTATGAGAGTAAGGACAAATTAGAAGACAAGAAGGTCGCTTAGGAAGTGCAGGTCTAAATGCAGTTGCATAGCCAAAGCCATTTTCCCCAAAACAATATAAAATTGCTGCTTGTTATATTGTTTCTGTTTATTACAATATTTATGTATGTCTCTCTCTCTCTCTCTCCATCTCCAGGCGGCCAAGCTTCAGTAAGATACAGGACAGTTTTTGTTTTTTTTTTTTTTAAGAGAAAACTTTGCAGAGATATCATTTATGGAAAAAAATTCTAATTACAATCCGAAGATGATAAAGTCTTAAGTTCGCCGGGGGCAGTTCGTCCAACGCTAATGCTTTTTGATACGATAAAAAAGTGTGAGGATGGAAAGTTGGTAGGATGAAAAATTAAAAGGATAAATAAAACATCATGTTTGATAAGAAAGGAAAATAGGAAGGATGAAAAAATTGATGGATTAACTTTCCTTCTAACTCAATAAAATTAATCCCTCTAAAATTGGAAAGAAAGTGGATGAAAAATTAATTATTTATGTTGAAATGTATCTTATTTCTCTATATATCTTATGTATACATTAATTTCATATAAAAATACAATGATAAAATATGTATATATATTTTAAAAATTAATTTTTTAAAAAATTTAAAATAAAGAAAAAAAAATTTAAGTTAAAAAAAAAATTCATCTTAATTAAGGATGAAAATTTTTGACTGAACACGATGACACGACTCGAATTTAATACGAAAATAAATAGGTCAACTCGCAACTCGACACGATACAATTAGTTAAATGAGTTAAGTTAGATTTGACTAATATTCGACACAAACTCATAATGACTCAACACAAATCTAACATGACACGACACGACTCGAGTCGATTCTATTGTCCAACTCTAATGCTCCGTTTGATACGATTAAAAAGTGGGAGAATAAAAAATTGGAATGATGAAAAGTTTGAGAGATAAATAAAACATCATATTTGGTAAGAAAGGAAAGTAGCAAGGATGAAAAAGTTGATGAATTAACTTTCTTTCTAACTCACCAAAATCAATCCCTCTAAAATCGGAAGGAAAATAGATGAAAAGTTAATTATTTGTGTTGAGATGTATCTTATTTCTCTATATATCTTATGTATATATTAATTTCATATAAAAATACAATGGTAAAATATGTATATATATTTTTAAAAAAATTAAAAATTAATTTTTAAAAAAATTAAAAATAAAGAAAAAAAATTAAGTTAAAAAAAAAAATATTTCATCTTAATTAAGGGTGAAAATTTTTGACTAAACACGGTGACACGACTCGAACTCAATACAAAAGTAAATAGGTCAACTCGTAACTCGATACGACACAATTAGTTAAATGAGTTAAGTTATGTTTAACTAATATTCGACACAAATTCGTAATGACTCAACACAACTCGATTCTATTGTCGCATCTAATCTTAGTCAGCACAAAAAAAAAAATAGTCATTTTTATTTTTTATCCATTCAACCAAACACAAAAGAAAGAAAGTATATCCTTCCTACTTTTCATCCTCGAAAAATAAAAAATGTATCATTCCTACTTTTCATCCTTCTTACTTTCTATCCTTCCGATCAAACGAAGGATAAGGAATTAAGTTAAATCAAAACCTAGACTGCAAACAGCTCGATTAAGAGCACGGGCCTTGGATACATCACAGGTGTATACACTAAATTTTATGGAGGTTAGGGGAGAGAATTCGTGAATATTTAAACAAATCACATTGATTATCTCAACATGGTACACACAAACTCTCTCTCTCTCTCTCTCCGGCCATTATCTCACCATTGTAGACTGCCAAGTGCAAACGAGTAGAGACCAAGATGATAACACCGAGGCTAAAAATATGGGAAAAAAAGGGGTCAATCTCAAATTTCACAATTTAACGGCATCAATTTATCGTCCAAAATTAAATAAATAAATTATACTTAAACTCTTTCATTTTTTTCACTTAATTATTTAGATCTCTAATATTTAAAATATTACACTTACATTCCTTAAGAATTCAAATATGATTAAAAATATTTTTTAATTGAATATTTAAATAATTCTGTTCAAGTGATGTATTGCATTTGATATAAAGAACATTATATAAATATCTGCTTTATATTGGGCATTTAAATAGTAAACTTGATTTTAAATTTTAGAGTATAATGAACCCACAAAATAAATGGTAGTATAAAAATTATAATTTTTTTATTATGATGAAATCATATTTTTAACGGTTATATTGTCAAATATCAACAAAGAATTATGTATTACACGTATATAAACATCAAGAGGTGTAAGAGTAATATTCTAAATATGAGGGAGTCTAAATGATAACACATGAGGAGATCTAAGTATAATTTATCTATTTAATTTTTAATCGCGCATTAATACAGATTTTTATCTTTGAGTATAAATCAAAAAATTTAATTTATGAGGGTATAAATTAAAATTCAAATAATATTTAAAAAAATAAATTAAAATTTTAAAAGTACAAATTAAAATTCGAACCATGTTTCAAAGTTTAATTTACGATTAGCCCAAAAAAAAGCTTGTTGAAATGGGATGTGAGCCAGCAACGTGGCAAGCTTTTGGTGGACGGAGAGAGCGCTATTACCATTGCAAAATATCGTTGGCAACATAGGGTACAACTTAAATGGGTTAATCCGAATTCAACCAAAAAAAATAAGATTTGAGTTAATTTTTAATACTTGAGTTGAACCTAGACAAAAAAATTTCAATCCGAATTAAATTTGGATAAGTCTCGGGTTGTAGGGTTCAACTCGAATATTAAAATAGGATTGAACCCGATTATTAAATCGGGTTGAATTCAAATATACATAAATATATAAATATATTTAACTAGAGTTAATATTTATCTTCACTCTTTAGAGTCAAAATTTTCACTTCACTTCAAGTTTTCACCCCTGCGTCTACATCACTCTCAAATCCTTTTCTCATTCGTCACTCCTTCCTCTCTCAGCCTCCCTCTTTCAATCGTCACTCGTCTAAGTCATCTCAGACTCTCAATCTCCCTTCCTCACTCGTCATTCCTCCTTCTCTCACTCCCTCTCCCTTCATCTGCGTTTCGCCTTTCATCTCAGATCACTTGAAAAAAATCAAATCTACACTTCAAAAAATTAACCCGAATTAAATAATCAAAGTCAACCCGATTTTTAACCTGAAATCAGCCTGAATTAAGTAACTCAAGTTCGCCCAAATTAAACTCGGGGCAGTACTTGAATTGAATACCTCGGGTCGAGGTAAGGTTAGAGTTGAAGATTATATATCTAAAATTTGATTAAAATTAACCTCCCAACCCGCCTAACTCGCACGAGTTGCATCCCTAGCTAGCAATGATTTGTGTGATTTGTGTGGTGCATAATTAGTCCAACAACTTTAACTTCAATTTAAATTTAATCTCTAAATTTTTAATTAATTATAATTTAATCACTCAATTATTAATTTCATCCCAATTAAATCTTTTTGTCAATTTCTATTATTAAATCAAATGAAAACATATTACCTAACGATAGAAATTAATCAAATAGGACTAGTCTCCATTTGATTTGACGATAAAAATAGACGAAATGACTAAATTGAGACGAAATTTATAATTGAGAGATTAAATTAAAATAATTAAAAATTCAATGATCAGATTAAAACTAAAAATAAATTTTAGGGACTAATTATAATTTTTGCCCTTGAAGTTATATGGTATTAAAATATGTCTAGAACTCTTTTATAACAATAATGCTGATGTGTGTGATTTGTGTCATATACAAGCACTGTTTAGAATATTTACATCGTTTTCAAATGTTTTTGCCTACTTAGTTACTTAGACTGATATAACACGACTACTTATTTATCGTCCAAATTCACTAGATCTTGCACAATTCTAATTACGAGTTTATGAAATTAGACACGAAATTGTATTCAGAATTGCTTAAGACATAATCATAAGGGAGGCATAGATCATCTGATCATCCCCATAATCAAAACATTTATTAAAAAATGTCTACGTTTTATACTTTTATTATTAGTGATAAAGTAGAGAGTGGGTTTGATTTTTTAAATGTACATAATTAAATTGAACTATCTATTTTAACTTACGGTAAATAGACAACCTATTGAAAATAAATATCTAAAAGTTAACTTTCTAAAATAGAAAATTAAGAAAATAGAAAATTCATTAAAGATGATCTAAGTCTTATCTTTTTACTCCCCCCCCCCAAAAAAAAAAAAAAAAAACCCCCCCAACCCAAAAAATTAGTTTTTTTTTTTTCAATGTTCAGAAGTGTTTAGATTAATTTACGCATATCTCGACTAACTCTCTTTCCAGTCTGGTTAAAGACGGACCAGCTTACACTCACCTAGATTAATTTTCTTTTTGGTCTGGTTAAAAACAAATTATCTACGCCAAAATTATAATATTCGTGTGAAATAAATTTTTCGTGCCTTAAAAGGGTTTTCTTTTTGAAATATTCAAATTAAAATATCCTCACTTCGTTCGTGATGAATACATCTCTTATATAAATGGAGTTATATCATATTTAGTTAATTTTATATTGACTTGTTAAAAATCGTGCCCAACAAGATTGGATATGATTTTTTTTTTAAATCAAAAAAGAAAAATATAAATTAAAATAACTAGATCGGATACATAAATCAAATTAAACTCTTCAATACTAATCTTCTCTGTATCTTTCCAATTTTTTATTAGATGTCCCCAAAGGGATGAATCAGACTCAGTCCTGATCAAGTGGTACTTAAACCTATGTCATCTCCCTCAATAATATACTGCATCAAGAGAAAATACTACACAATCCAAATGAAACTTAAAAATTACAACTCAAATACATATCATCTTTTGGATTAGTGAATCCCACTAAAAAAATTGATGAGTGAGAGATGAGTGGCTCCCACTAAAAAAATTTGATTAAACCCACTCATCAAAAAGAGAATATACATTTAGATTATAATTTTTTGGATTTCATATGAATTATGATACATTAATCCTGCACCAAGAAAGAGTAAATGCAACTGCACATGGCTCTTGAATGGGTCTCATTAATCTTTTTAGGTTTATGCAATACTGTACAATAAACTACCCCTTTTTAAAGTAAAAAGGGACTATATAACATCAAAAGGACACAAATTTGTCCAAGAGGGCCTTCCTGTACAAATGACCTGGAGGATCAGTCTTCAAAGTCCCTAGCAGAAGCATCATATAACAACTGGTGGATCTCATGATAATAAAAAGCTTATTACATTCCAAATCAACTGAATAATGTAAGGCGAACACCCCCGGGTTAATTATAACAGAAAATAATAACGAATGAAACTAAACAATAATAGCAAACACTAGGCATTGTAATGTAGGACAATCTAACGACTGCTAGAATTCGCATAACATGATGGATGCTGGAATATATTTCCGACTTTTAGTCCACAAACTGGTGCAGCGATTCACAAGACAAGTATATTGTTTAGCTGTGGTTCCATACAAAGAAGGGCTTTTTTTATGACTTGTGAGTGTTAAAATGATCAAATTACAGCTACTAGGATCACAGACTTGAACACTGTTAAATTAGCTGTACCACAGCAACTATTCGCAAAGCTCCATTTTGGAGAAGATCGTCAATCTCATCAAATATTAAAGCTGTGCGCCAACCCCATCCCTTGGGAGCTTTTGGCAGAAGTGTTCCGGTTTGTTTATAGCTTCCAAAAACCATCACTTCTCTTTTTGATGGACATATCAACTGGATAACGGATGAATGAAGGCATAAGAGACCACGAATCATACCACAAGATTTTGTAGAAATTCTAAATATGGACTGATTAGTAAAGAATCTGATGTGTTCACTTGGGCTCACCTGGTACCGAGCAGTAACCTTTTCACGAGAATCCACATACATATGAACCTGCAAAGGAGAAAGCCAAATATGCAGCCTGAACTTTGATGGATCACAAATAGACTCATCAGAAACTTTGAGGGTGGAAAAATTGGCAGATTCTTATGGCTGTCCAATATTTAAACTAATTAGCTGAAGCTTGAAACATATGTGAACGCTGGTTCTTAATCATTAGTCACCACATGATAAGAAAGGTCACTTCCATTGAAAAATATATATTGAAAAAGAACACCTTTCACAGTTTATTAGATAGACCACCTCATTCTTTAATAACTTAGAAGGCGGCTAACCTTTCTTTGAGGATCACTTATCTCTGCCTTTCGTCGATGAAGAAACAATCCTGAAACAAAAGTACACAATTAAAAGAGGTGATATATAATTTCTTTTTGCCCAAGTACACCGAGTAGCGAATATGTTTCAAAATATAAAATCGAATGCCTAATTGGAAAATTACCAAGGGTCCGGCGTCCTTGGGGGTCTTCATCATTAAAAGCCTGAACGCTAACCTGTGCAATTCAACAGATCAAATTAGTTGACGTGGAAACAACAATCAATAGAAACTGAGAAAGCCTCTTCAATGTTTAAGAAGATTATAGAACAGAATGACCGGCAGCTATTATTCAAATACCTTCCACAAGGAACCAGCATAAAATACTTCTGAAGAGTGCTTGACTTGACCATCACTGAGCCTGTGCACATCCTGAAATTCCACTCTGTGGAACCAGTGGGAAATCATCAGAAAATAAGTTATATGTTTTCTGCAAGCAGCTGAAAAAGATGAGCTCAAGAATGCAGTAGTCAGTTGTTCACAGTCAATAATCATTGCCAAGAAGCAAAAATGCTGAAAATGACAACAGGAATTGGGTAGTCAGTATATGCCTGGAAACTATTTATCTTGCGTGCCAAGCAACAGAATCCCAGCAAAAGGCCTGGAATTAGCACATTCCTGTGTCTGAGCAACTGCTCCAGAACTTAAAAAGGCTTAAATCACAATAGCCTATTTAACCTACTCATAGGGAAAGATATACAATGGAACCCCAAAGGAAGTAAGCTTGCCTCGATTCTAATAGAATCAAATTAAGTGACAATAATTTGCAAACAGTGAAAAATGTTTGAACTCTACATGGACAACCAGTTGCATCTGACTAGTTTCATACCCATCACAAGATTGGCATGGAAGCTGCTATGCACATCTTCCAACAGATAGAACTATGTGGAATGCAAGGTACAGAAGTTAATGCTCTATGCCAAATGAAAGGATAACTTACGCAAAGCGAAAGGGAGGGAAATGACTTAAAGGTGTTTTCATATCCAATGATATAGAGCTGTTTGTGTCCTCCCACTCCATCCCAATGGCATGCTCAGGTGAGTCTAGCATCTGCACAGGAATACCACTGGTACTTGGTCCAGCAATTGAGGGTCCAACCAGTCTGCTTTTTGGATCTGTCTCACCTCCTCTCTCCATTTGCTCTCCATGAGCATTAGCAATGTTGCTTCCTCCCTGGCTTAGCCCAACCAAAGCTGTCAACCCATCCCCAGCCATGTCCCCATTGTGATCAGCTGTATTCTCAGAATCACCATTACCCAGAGACTGCTGGCAGTTTCGATTGCCCATACCAAAGGGTACACGAGAAAAGACAAAACGTGTGGGAGGCCAAGCAGCTGCTGGTGCAAATGTAGTTCCACATCCAATACCAGCTAGTCCATCGATAGGCCCCCTAACATGCACACGTACAGGCCTATAGAGGCCATTTCCTTCACCTTGAGCAGAATCAGTGACATACATATTGCCGATATTGCTCGATAGATTAATCTGATCATGAGCTTGCAGGTAATAACCAGTGGAAGTAACTCCACGCAGAACTCCAAATTGCTGCCTGCATGCACATGCCATACTCACAAAGCAGCAATTTTTGCATGTGTCAGCGCCAATTTCTTGCACCCGTTGGCTTAGAAGCATCTACTTGAGACCCACAAGATTTGCACAAAAAATAGAAAATAAAACAACATAAAATGCCTAAAGCAATTAAACACATAAATTTTTTTCTCAAGATAATGGCTTTTCTTGGGAAGTGAAGAGGTGTCCAAACTTCTGGTGCTGTCAAATGAGCACAAAGATTTTGTAACAACTCTGCCAGGTCCCGCATTGGGGGGAATCTCCTATTCTGGACCAACAGATCTGTAACCATTATACAATACCCACAGTTTTGGTGGTCAATCCAAACTGTTAAAAGGCCACGTAATTTGTCAAATAGAAGTGAAAGCATGGACTAAAAAAATCTAACCCATAGAAGTAGGTCCCAAGGAACTTGCTTGTATGCCACAAGCAAATCACCAGAAGTGTGGATTCTTCTCAACCTATCTATTAACACATAACATAAGAAAAAAATTCAGTTTCAAACCTGCAGCCAAAGACCATCATTCATGGCTTTGCAAGGGAACCCCAATTCTTCAAGCTGCTTTCTCACATTTAACAGTGCCTCAAAGGACATGTTACAATATAGAAGAGAGCCACCTTCAAAAACATTGGCAAATGCATCATATTCTTCCCCACTCACCCCACAATTCCCTTGTGCGCAAGTTTTTACCTCTCTTCGGCCCACAATCCTACCACCCCATGATAAAGGAGGCATGCCACATCTTCCCCATTCATTAGCCAAGAGCCCATTACAGGAAGGGTTCACTGCAGTACAGTGTCTTGGGTCCCCAGCAAGCCAACTATTGTTATTCAATTGGTAGCATGAACCTTCTTCAGATGGCCCTTCCGTAGCCACACCGCTGCCCCTCGACCCACTTGCTCCAGCACCAATAGGCATTTCAAGATAAGAACATGAGGATCTAGTGTCCTTTGTATATGAAAATGAGTTACATGACAAGGGTTGTTCGACGTTGCAATAATATCTTGGCTCCAAATCAGACTGAACGCATGCGGCTTGTTTCATCTGTTGCTTGGAATCAGCAAATGTGTGAGAATCAACAACACAGTCTGCAAGCTTAACCAAAACATGATGACCAGTATCATGCCCTTCAGGTTTGTCTTTCAAACTTATATGCCCTAGTTCAGATTCCAGCATTTTATTAGTGCAGCCATCAATCAAGTTCTTTTCCGTTACTTCAGAAGAATCAGAATGCGTATTTGTTCCCATCTCAGAAATGGAACATTCTTCTTCAGGATGTTCAGCCTTGGAAAGAGCACATTTTGAGAGAAGAGAGTACAATGCCAGTTCAAACCTTTTTGAGAGAAAGAAAACTGTTAACTAAATTCACCAAAGTTCAACTTGAGAAACAAAGGTAGATAGAATGTCCCTTACCGTGCCTCTTCGCTTGGTACCCACAATTCATCTGATGTCAGTAGTGCATGCAAAGTTTGAGCAGAAAGCTTTGGAAGCACCTGTTATTGATAGGAGTGTTAAATGCAGAAATAAATTCATAAGAAGACAATGATTCTGTATCCCTGACCATGAGACTCAGAAATAACTATACTGCAATACATTCTGCAAAAAATAAAAACCAACTTGAGTTAAATTCTATTTAAAAGAAATGTAAGAAATTGGAGTTGGAACGAGAAATGTGTCGACAATAACGAACATATAGTCCATGCTAGCATTACTTGAACCTTAATAGATGTTGAGCTACATGATGAAGCAGCGCAGAAACATCCAAATAAAATAATGTATAAACAATGTAATGGACACCAAGTTGCAAAGTAACACAAACACATTGCCTTCTCCTTTGTTTCACATTGAGTGGATAACTGAAATAAGGATTTGGTTGTCCATAAACCCTACAGGAAACTTAGTGATCTTACGATTTCCAAACATGCTTCAAAAAAAGTTGCAAGATCCCATAGAGATGTAAATAACTGCAACACGTTATTCATCAGTTTGTTGAACAATCCATCAACAACTAATGCAATGATAGTACTTTTCTAGGAAATACAAAGTCAAGTTCTTAATTGAATTCATAAATCTCAATATAAAAGAAAATTGATGTCACAGGAGATGACAACTAGAAAGGACTATCATGTAGAAAAGAACACCATAAAGTTTGGTCAAAGTTAGAAAGCTCTAGTTGGTTAAACTTATGGTAAGGATTCATGTCACAGAAGATAGGAATATCATTTCGCCAACCTTTTCTTAGAATGTGAAAAAACCTATATAAGCTAAATAGGTGAAATGCATTATTAATAAGTTTTCACACAAACTGTCATCTTAGAATGTGAGATAACCTTTATGGTTTTTTGACTTTTAATCCATTCAGAATCAAACAAGTCTCGTGCTTGCAATTTAAGTGTACTCCACTGTTGACAGAAGCTGAGTAATATAAACCCATTTTTATTTAAATACATGTTCATCAAAACGTGAGAACTAGATTTTGTTATCCAATGTAACCGAGTGCTATTGGGTATTCTCATTTAGAATCAAACATCAATGATTCAACTTGGGCAGGTTTATATACTCACTGGAAATGCTTTGCCTTATTTGAGCTTTCCCAGTTGATCGACTGTAGACCTAGTAGATCTCAGGTTTTCCTCAAACTGCTAAAGGTTGTATTTGTGGGTGTTGCTTTAGTAACAAAACATGCAGTGACTTAGCTGCCCAGACTTGACAGCCAAAAAACATTGATTAAAGCAAAGCTAAAGGCTATTTGAAACTGGCAAGCAATTTTATTGTTACTAAAAAGTACGGTGCAAACTCGGCATAGTATCTGATTTATCCTTCTTAGTTTTGGATTCCTATTTCATAAAACACCATGAAATCTTATACAATGAACAAAAGGAAGATAAGGAACATATAAACATAATCTCCAAACTTCACCACCTGCAGGTGAAGTAAAATTTTCATGCCTTACCTCTTTCAACTCCATAGCACCACTTTGGCAAAGGTAGCCCCAGCAAGCATTTCTAACACGTTCTCCATGTATGCCATAATCTTGGCTCTCTGCAAACACCTTAAAAATAAATACATGCAGTTAATAACAAAGGAGTGAGAGCATATAGCTAATAAAATTATGGATACAATAGTAACAAATACATCTTGAACCTGATATGCTAAGAAGTTTGAAGTCCACAATTCTGATATAATAAAGTCCGTGCAAATTGCACATAAATCCTGCAAGCATGATGTTCAAGATGTAAAGTACATGCAAAGGAAGCTGTTTGATCAAGTAGGGACAGACGCATGCCCCCAGTGGAGCAACTTAACCGCCCTGATTTTTTTTTTTTTTGGAGATAAAGTATAGTACTATGAATCATTGATTCATTTGAAAAAGGGTAATGATGGGGTAATTTTGAATCCAGAAAAAAAGTGGCATTCGTACTTAAACCTGATCCACTTTTTCAGCTATTTGGGGCCTTCACTCATCACCCACTTACCTGAGACTTACTCATCCAAAGATAAATAATGTGTGTGGTATTATGAGCGAACAAGTATGAGAGAATTAAAATACTCCGTTATCCCATTTACAACAATGACATAGACAAACTCATCACAACAATTGGAAAAAAGTATGTTTTTTCAATAAAATTGATTTCTTAAAGAAACAATAGTATCAATATATCTAATTTTTCAATGACTAACAATTTAACATTCTTCAAAAGAATTGCTGTGAGAATTTATTCTATCTGTTAATTATTGTAGACTTTATATAACTAAATCTTGACTATATTAGAACTGTCCATGTTTCCACTCAAGAAAAATACCAACCCTACTGCTCTATATCAGAGAAATTCTTTCAATTGAAAGATCCATCAAAAAACCAAAATATACCTCAACAATAAGTACAAAAAAACACAAAAAACCTGTACTCGTTGATGGGGGATACCTGAAGGTCAAGAAAGGAAGCAGCTGCAAGAACACGAAATACATTATTATCATTAAGCTTTGGATGATGTCCATAAAGATATGCCAAAGCTATTGCAATAGCCTCCTCATTAACATTGTTATCATCCACTTGTAGAGTCAAAATCGGAGCATTGGCTTCTTTCCAAGGACCATGAAGCATATTTCTGCAGGCCACATTATATGGCAGCTAAAGATGAAATAATTCTACCTGATAAATTGTTATCCCCTTAACCTTAAGCATAAGCAAAAATATTTTGCACACACAATTTCCAAGCCTGTAACAGCATCACTCGAACATTATGTCATAGAAAGTTATGTTCCAGGTTAGAAAGTTAAGCAATTCCCTTCCTTTGTTAGATGAATAAAACCATCACAGCACAAACATACATACACAACTCAGAGTGCCACGTATGCGCATACGCATGCAAAAACAATAATCCGACTGGCGGGCAACATGATCCCGAAAACCATTGTTTATCAAAAGAGCATGCACACTTGCAAACAAGTTAGCACATAAACTATTGCACTTCTCTCAAATACCCAAATGCGTCACTTTAAAATCATCATGCTTAGACCAACACAGTAAAACCAACTAACCTAGCTTCAACCGAATCAACCCCCTTAACTTGGTACCCGTGTTGGAGCATATAACAGAATTATCATCCTTTTTTGTTCTTTTCCCATAAGTTGAAAACCTATCGTCCTTGGACAAATAATTTAACACTCACAGGTAGCTAATTATACATCCCATCCCTACACTAAAACGCCACTCTTGTGTAAATTATTCCGCACACCATATACTGACACACATGACCAAGAGTAAATATTCAATATAACAGTTACATCACGTCACAAGCGTCCCGTGGTGTAACCAACAGTGAACCCCACTAATCCTACATGATAGTTTTGAATATCAAAGCTGGTGGTTATACAATTTGATGGGATCCACTAGTCTTACATAGTTGTTCATAATTGGTAGATTACACTGTTACGTTGAATATTTCTTGAAATTAAGCATGTAGTTCACTATATTTCCTGCTCCAAAACACTATTAATAATTATTGCACCTAAATTAATGAAATTAATAATCTCACACAAAATTGAATCCAAATTGGAGAGTAAAACAGTAATAACTTCCAAGAAAATTTGATATATGTTGATAATTGGAGTGGAGACCTGAAGTAAGAACTACGGGAGAGGATAAGACGATGGAGATGATAGGTGGAGCCCATGGCGTGGACGACGACGTCGGAGAAAGATCCGTTGTTGAAGCCTTCCGATTGGATATGGTCACAGAGGGAGGTGAGGTTGCAATCCAGTGCGCGAAGCTCAACGCTGCTCCGGTCGTTATCGGAGTGCTGTGAGGGCTGTCTCGACATTTCCATTGGGCCTACTCCGTACTGTCTCTGTTTAGGATACTGTGGTTCCATTCTCATGCTTCTCTGTGAAGTAGTTGGTTATAGGAGAGTGGAGATCGACGCCATTATCGAACTTTGTGAAGAAGGAGATGAAGGGGAAAGTAAAACAGTAGAGTGGAGAGAAAAGTAAATTACATCTTTTTCCTCCTAAGTTTGCCTTAAATTTCCATTCGGCCCCTATAAATTCACCCGTGTTTCAATGTGACCCCGCTGTCTTCTTCCCAACATTCTTCGCTTTCCGAGTGAGATCTCCTCTAATATATTTTTTTTTGTAGATTATAGTTTATATATTTAAGTGGAATCTATTATATACAAGTAAATTCATTACTCATTAATGGTGAATGATCCGCCATAAAAAATTGAAAGATAAATGTGTTGGAAGAGATCAAGACACTGTTTCTCTTTCTCTTTGTTCTGTTTCTCATCTGTTTAACAAATCTAACCCCTAAAAAACATCTCACATGATCATAATTAACTCACATTACCTCAAAAAAAATCTTGTTATACTATTTTTTTAATGGATTACATTAATTTTTTTCATCATCATGTTATGTCAAGTGTCATATTTTTTGTTAAACAGTAAATTATTATATATTTTTTTATTATTTTTGGCTCCATCTATCTCTATACTTCTAGTCAATAGTGAAGATTTTCATTCACACTCCTTAAAACTAGGTTTAAAGTTAATGATACCCCCTCCGATTTTTAAAAATTCATTGCACTTTCTTTTGATTTATACTTTCAAATCAACAACACCCCTTTAACAGTAATTTTTGTCTCTGTGAATAGATAAAATACTGATTTGACTAAATATTTTTGTAAAAATATCAAAATTATCATTTGTTATATAAATAGATACAAATGCACTCAATTCATTCCCCATTATGTATGTCTTAACTAGCCAACAAACGTTATTTCTATCATTATATTATCTCAATAAATTTTTATCATTTTAAAGCGTTGTATAATAATTTTGTTATAATATTAGTCATCATATGATCACTAATTTGTTACATAAGCAAGTTTTTATAATTAAAAATTATTTTTCTATAATAAAAATTACAATCCATAACCATAAAGGTAATGTCAAAATTTCATCCATTTTTCTAACTCTTCTTTTATCATATGTTCTCCACAACATTACATGTAGGATTGTTAGTCAAACGAGTCCGAGCTCGAGCCAAACTTGAAAAACTTATCTTTTAATCGAGTTTAAAAAATTGTTCAAGTTTGGTTCGTTTAGGAAACGAGCCGAGCCTGAACAAGCTAAAAACAACTGGAGGCCGAAACCAAACTTGAGTATTTGTGTATAAACGAGTTTGTAGAGCTTGTTTTTTAAACGAGGCTAAAAATTTGTCCAAGTTTTGACTTGTTTAGAAAATGAATTGAGTATGAACGAGCCGAACCCGAGCTGAACTCAAGCCAAGCTCGAGTAGCTCAATTTGATTGACAGCTCTAGTCACCGGACCACTCTTCACACATCACCTTTTATATATAAAATTTTAAATATTATTTGATAAAATTTAATATTAATTAAATAAATTTGGTCTTAATTTGATAAATTAAAATATTAATTGATAAAATTAAATATTAATTGAATAAATTTGAATGTTGCTTTAATGAAATTGAATATTCATTTGGTGTTAAATTAAAGAAATAACATTAATTTGATAAAGTTAAATGTTAAATTAATAGAATTTAATATTCTATTTAATATATTAAATTTTAATTTAATAAAATTGAATGTCGATTTAGTGTTGATTTAATAAAATTAAATAATAATTTAATGTTAAGTTAAAGAAATTATATTAATTTGATGAAATGAAATTAATATAACTAAATGTTAATTTGATGAAATTAAATATCAATTTTGTGTTGATTTGATGAGATAAAATGTTAATTTAGTTTAAATTAAATAAAGGACATTAATTTGATAAAATTAAATATCAATTTTGTGTTGATTTGATAAGATATAATGTTAGTGCAGTTTAAATTAAATAAAGGACATTAATTTAATAAAATTACATATTAAATTAATCAACCTAAAAGCTAATAAAATAGAACTAAAAAATAGTGCATTGAAATTTCAGAATCAGAAGGGGATGTTGTTAAAATTATGCCTATTTATAATAGATGTTGTTAAAGTTAGATCTATGTATAAAGAGTGTGGATAAAATTTATTCTATGAAATATTCAGGAGTATTTCTATAAATCCACCATTGTCCTTAACGCCGTAGTTCGACAATCACTGACAATGATAGTGAAATTTCAAAATCATAACGGGGGTGTCGATAAAATTTTCCCTAATAGTTATTATATTAATTTTTCTCATTAGTTTCTTAGATCGTTTATGAATCTATATCTATATCTATACTACTAATAAAAGTACCTTAACATGAAAATTTTTTGATTCACTATTTTACCCTTATAAAAAATTATAAAGGCTAATATGTCCTTTTGTATTTAAATATACAAATTACCATAATATCTCTTTATATTTAATAACAAATTAATCTCTAACATATCATATAAATCTCTCTATCTTTGCAAATTTTTTGAATGGTCATGTTATGCTTAGCATGATGTATAAAAACAATATTATTGTTTTTTTTTCAAAAACTCAATATTAATACACTAAATATTTCTCGTGCCTAAAGGCACTAAGTAATTCAAAAATCCTCGAGCAACGGTCTTGCAATATAAATATTTTCAAACATTACTATATTTATTATTATTTGTTTTTAGTTACACAATTCAAAATCTATTTGAAAACACTATTTTCTAAAAAAAATTGACAAAACTTCTCTAAAAACACAATCCCTAAAAAAAATTAACATACACAATTTATATATATTTAATCACTATATATAAAAAAATATCTTTTTTTTTTGTTGGAGTCGATATTGCGTGTGTGCGTTGACAAGTGTATAAAGAGAGAGAGAGAGAGAGAGTTATATTAGATATACGATAAACTTATGAGAGATGAGAGCATGATAAAGATAGAGATTAGAGTTTTAATGGATATTAGATGTATTTTGTTATTATTAGATATATATAGTCGTTCAGGTTAAACTCTTCAATTCTTATTACTTTATTATTATATGCGTTTAGGATAGAGAGAATGTGTGTGTGAGATAGATAGAAAGATAGAGTTATATGAGAGATAAGAGTGTATGTTTAAAATGTGAGAGATAAGAGTGTATGTTTAAAATGTGAGAGATAAGTGAGTTGTAAAATGAATGAAAATTCAATTAAAATCACATAGATATAGATTGATAGATTTATGATGACATAAATGGGCAGAGTTACACAGGGGCAGAGTTACACAGGGGCAAGGGTGGGCATGCGCCAACCCTCAATTTTTTTAAAAAAATATGATATGTATATTTATATTTATATATTCTGCACATTTTTTACTTGTACTTACTCTATAATTTTCTTATTTCAATTATTTAGTTTTTTTTATTATAATAAATTTTTCTTCAAATGACCTCCATTTTATTATAAATTTTAGTGGTTAAAAGTTTTTTCAATTGATCTTCATTTGACTTTGCTTTTTCTACCATAAAATGTCTTTTATTTTTATTTGAGTAGTGATTATAGTCATTATTATGTGTCAATCGATTTTTATTTTTTTAATATGTTTACCTCTTAAATTTTTGTTTAATAGTTTTACTATGCTAATATTTTAGTGATATTGTTTAGAATATCGTTTATTGAATAATTTTAATGGATGGTTAGTGAATAACTGATATTTTTTAATTATAAAACTGACAATTATGTTCACTTTTTTACAATGGTGATAATTAGTCAATATTGTATACATATACAATATACATTATTTTTTTTGCCTTTTTATGTTAAATAGACATCATGCATCAAATATGATATAATAAATATAAATATATCATATAGTGTGATTGGTTAGGAAAAAAAATTAGAATGTATAATTAAAGTGCTCACCCTAAATAAAATTTCTGGCTCATGATATATGTCAATGAACTAATAATTTGTTAGAAATAATCTTTGTTATTAGAGTTTTAATGGGTATTAAATATATTTTGTTATTATTAGATGTATATAACAGTTCAAGATATGAGATAATGTGTGGTTAAAACATGTGCGAGATAAGAGAGGCAGAGTATGAGACAGAGGGAGAGAGATTTATATCAGTTAATATGAGATAAGGAGAGAGCATTAGATGAGAGATAAGAGATAAGAGTCTTAAAATATTGTCGCATTAGGATCGTCGGACGCATCAATAATTGTTAAGCAATCTGAGCCGTGAAAAAGTTAAAAGCAAACTTTTCTAATTTTCTATATAATAAAGTAGCTAAGAATGTTTGTCTTGAGTATTTCGCGGCTTAGATTACTTGACCATTCTTAATCCGACGGTCCTTATCCCAAAATTTTCCAACACTTCTATCTCTCATCTAACTCTCGTCCCTTATCTCATACTAATTGATACAAAGACTCCTATATCTCATCTAACTCTATCTCCCTATAACATCCTATAATTCTCTCCGTTACTCTCTGCCTCACCCATTTTTTAAAATATTCTATCTGCCTCTAATGAGACTCCTCCTCTAACTCTCTACCTTGCCTATCCCGTATCTCAATTGCTATCTCACGCTACCCCTCTTTCTCCCCCTTCCTCTGTTTCTCTACCTTGCCCCTGCAACACACACCACACCGGAGTAACACCCACTGCAACACATACCACACCGGAGTAACACCCATTGCAACAGGAGTCCAGGTAGTCTGGGTTTTTTTCTTCAATTCTCTCCCTCTCTCTATATCTCTTTCTCTCTTTCTCTGTGTTCTGGGTTTTTGGTGTGTGTGTCTGTGTGTGTGTGTTCATTTTTGTGTCTGTGTGTACGTGTGTGTGTGTTCATTTTCTGTCTCCTGTGAATCAAACTTTGTGTTCTGTTCACAGATAGTTATTTTATGCGCTTTATTCACAGAGAGAAACTTTGTGTACAGTTTAAGTAATAAAATTTTGTGTTTAGAAAGAGTATAAATGTTACTTGATAAATGTTAGTAAAGAGAATGTAAATAATCAGTGTGGTCACTTCTCTTCCTTGATCATGGTCAATCCATCATACTGGAGTTTCCTTATTGCTCATCACCTTATTACTTGACCTTCATGATAACTTCTTGATTTCATAATATTTAACATTTGTCTCATTTTCACTATAATATTTTTTAGACTCTTTAACAGCTAAAATGATCTTATAAACCGATTCTGCTTGCATTGGTGTTTACAACTCTCTTTCACGCACCATGTGTCTGTGGGTCTTTAGAATTGATTTCACGACAATTGAAAGGAAATCTTCTTTGATTATTTTTTCTGTAATGCCCCTTATTTGGGATCAATAATGGTCACTTTGGCTTTCGCCATGCCATCAATCTAAACCATCATCTCTATCTTGATACATGATCCTAATATGTTTGCCATCATGCATTTTAAAGTTTCCTTCGAGTTATCGGAAGCCTTAGTCACGACTACAATTTTATTGGAAGCCTTAGATTCGGTATTCCATCTATTTATTGTTTCTTTCACGACATCGGCTACTCTTAAATAAATTGATTAATCTCTGATACAAAATCAGTATCATTTATATTGTTTTTATGGAGAAAAGGGAACAATAGATGCCTTTTTGACTACTATGTAACATAAAAATTACATTTTAAACAACTACTATTACGTGTAAGATGATAAGTCCAGTTAGTTGATGTTCGCTTGAACAGTGATGCAAAATAGCATTGTGTGTGTGCCGTTGTGTGTTTTGATTTTTTGTGTGTGTGTGTGTTTTTGTCTCTCTTCATGTGTGTGTTCATGTCTGTCTAATTTTTTTTTTTGTGTGTGTTCATGTGTGTTTTGGTTTCAGGTTTCTTCTCCCTTCAAATTTTTGATAATTATAAGCACTCACTTTCTTACTTACTAACTTTCAATTGTAATTGAATCTATTTCAATTATGGTGTATGTGATATTTTGACTAATTATTTTTGTCAATTTAATTATTTTTTTATCACAGAGCTACACATTTCCAAAATACACATTTTCTTCTTCACCAAGTAAGTTGTAATGAATTTGTTCTTTTTAATTCATATTAAAAATTTGTTGTGTGATTATCATTAAATATTTGTTCTTTTTAATTAATTTTGGTCTTGGTTTAGTTGTGCATGCTTTGACATGAATTTATCATTATACAAATATGTTATATGTTAAATGTGTATAACTATTTTTAATTGCTTATTTACTCAAGATTTGCATGTTTAACAATATCACAATCAGTACTCAAATAAGAAAAAATTTATTTTTTTCTATGATTTCATAGAATGAGAAAATCTTAAATATAAATAAAAATTAACAGGTATTACGTCAAAAACAACTACAACTGCTGCCACGTCTACAGCCACAAGGCACAACCCCTTTGAAGCAGATGAAAGTCTAGATGAGGACAAATTTGTCTTCTATGGTACAAGATTTTACTTTTCTTTTACTTCATTGTGCTCATATCTTTGTCGAATGGGCACTATACTATTTGTGAGTTCTTCTATGGTCAATCATTGTTTGATGGTAAATCAAGCAATGAAATCCTTAGTATATTGTAGTTTTAGGATTCAGTCTTCTCTTATGTTCAATATTGAGAAATTGAGAGTTTTTTTGTTTTGCTTCGTTTTTGATACTACATTATGTCCAGGATGAACTTTTGTGAGTGTATTTATGATTCTTGGGCCAATGGGGAACAATTATATACCATTCCTGGGTATAGTATATAAATCATTTCATTGTTATAACAGTAACATGACTGATTAATTTACCGAAAATTTAACACGACTGAGGAGGAGTTCAATTTAAATAAAACAAGGGTTCAAAAAGGGCTTTTGCTCCTCCATTGCCTAAAAGATGGGTACGAGTATAAGAATTGCAATGACGGGTTTCTATTGGAGATTCCTATAAAAAGAGGACACTTCTCTGTTTCGGTAGTTGGTAAATAGTGGTAGTACAGGCATGAAAAGCATGATTGCTATAAGTTGTCTCTGTTTAAATAAATGTTTGATTTTATAAATTCTTTTACATGTTGAAATTTTTCAAGGATCACATTTTTATAGTGAAATATGTTAAAATTATTAGTGGGCTCATATTAATTAGTCAATTTTCTCAATTTTTTTATTGGTATTTTTTGTGTTGTACGGTGCCTTTTTGGTATGGACAATTGTTTGCGAATTTTTTCTGAGTTATATAGTGTCTTCAGACACGGACAATTACTAGTCTATATATTAAAGTAGTTAGATTTATTTGTCTTCAGCTTTTCGTAGTTCAAATTACTTGATGATTATTAATCCGAGGGTTCTCATGTCAAATTTTTCTAAGACTCCTATCTCTCATCTAACTCTCTCTCCCTATCTACTACTAACTGATACAACTCTCATTTCCTAACTCTAAGACTCATTTCTCTCATCTAACTCTATCTCCCTATCCCATAATACAATTTTATCTCTCTATAATACAATTTTATCTCTCTATCTCATACTAACTGATACAACTCTCTCTCCCTAACTCTAACAGTCATATTGCTCATCTACTATATGCAAACATATAGTTCTCAAAATAATATAAAAAAAAAACCCAAGCTAATAAAAAATAAGTGATATCAATTGCACCAAAAAAATAACAAATGACCAATAAAAACAAAACAATTCCCCCCAAAAACAAAAACTCAAAGCCTAAGCTAATCACCAATTAAAAAAAAAGTGAACAATAAAAACAAAACAATTCTCACAAAAAACAAAAACACAAAGTCCAAGCTAATCACCGATAAAAAAAAAAGTGATACCAACTTTTCTACGCAAACAAAAAGTATAAAATAAAAAAAATAACAAGTGACCAATAAAAACAAAACAATTGAAACCAATTGCAGTAGTAGAAAAAAATTCAAAATCAATCTAATCATCATCACCACTTCACACAAACAAAAATATAAATATACAATGCATAAATAAGATCTTCGAGCTATTGTTCATACCAAAAATAAATCACTACTAACGGCACCAAAAAAAAAAAAAAAAAAATTCAAAGTCAAGTCAATTACCAATAAAAAAAATACATTAAACCAATTGCACCAAATCTTAGTGGTGTATGCTTTGGCAAGAGTTTATTGGTTTTAATGTTTAATGTTCGTGTTGCTTTGGTTGTAGATGCATTGACATTAACTGATTGTTGTTAAGTGTCATATGGTACAACTATATTGTTTATATCTTAATTTTGGTTGATTTTATTACATTTCTCAATTTACGATTGTAAATTTGATTTCATCCTTTCGAAAGCTGGTGAAATTTCAAATAGCAAAATTTATTTTTTTGACAATATTTGTGAACTTATTTTTATTATATAGATGGTTGCATTTGTAGGCAATTTTTTGTTTGAGATATTTATTACATGGGTGGATTGAGTTTGTAATTATCTTCTGTTATTGAATTGATTGATGGTAATGGTGACGAATACATGATTCTTATAGATTTTATTGATTTCATTCATTACTTAAAGATTGTAAATTTGATTTGGTTCTGTTAGTTTTTTTTTTCCTGAGGTAATTGTATATGTGGTGTTGCTTTTGGGAGTTTTTTTTCATTTTTATGACAGTTACAATAATGTGGGGGCAAGTCATTTTAAAAGAATAATTGGTATGAATGTTTTCAGATCAACTTTTTTTTTTTTTAATTTGGACAATTATTTGCAATTTGTTTTTGTTTATTACATAGTGTCTTTAAATATGGGTAATTACTAGTCTATATAATAAAGTAGATAGAATTTTTTGTCTTTAACTTTTCGTGGCTCAGATTGCTTGATGATTATTGATCCGACGTTTCTTATGTCAAATCTTTCTAAGACTCCTATCTCTTATCTAACTTTCTTTCTATCTCATACTAACTGATACAACTCTCTCTAATTGGACTTTCATTCTTTTTACAACTTTTAAACTCTCATATAACTCTCTCTCTGTATCTCATACTCATCTCTCATACCTCACACGTTTTAAACCCACACTCTCTCTCCTCTGATATAACTTTCTCTGGACTTTGATACATGAAGTCTATTTAACATAAAAATGCCAAAAAATAATGTATAGTATAAAAAAATTAACTAATTATCACCATTGTAAAAAAAATCAGTTATTCACTAACAATCTATTAAATTTATTCAACAAGCAATATTTTAAACATTATCACTAAAATATTAGCATAGTAAAAATATTAAACTGAAATTTAAGAGGTAAACATATTAAAAAAATAAACATTTTTCGTATAAAAAGTAAAGTCAAATAAAGATCAATGAAAAGAATTTTCACTAGCAAAAATTCATAATAAAATAAAGGTCATCTGAAGAAAGTCTTATTATAATAAAAATACTAAATAATTGAAATAAAAAAATTATAGGATGAGTACAGGTAAAAAATATGTGTATAATTTTTAGAATATATAAATATAAATATACATATCATATTTTTTAAAAAAAATTATGGGTCCACCCTCACCCCTATGTAGCTCTGCACACGTATGTCATCTTATATATATCTATCGATCTATATATATATTTATGTGATCATAATTGAATGTTTATTCCTTTGACATCTCTCTATCTCTCTCCTATCTCTCATATTTTAAACACACACTTTCATCTCTCATATAATTCTTTCTCTTTATCTATCTCACATTCACACACACACTATCCTAAATGCATATAATAATAAAGTAATAAGAGTTAGAGAGTTTGGTTTCAACGGTTATATATGTCTAATATTAATAAAATATATCTAATACTCATTAAAAGTTTAATAACAAGAATTCTCTAAAAAATAATTTAAACACATACTCTCTTATATCTTATATAACTCTCTCTCTCTCTCTATAAATATGTATATATCATATTCTTATCTCTCATAAGTTTATTTCATGTCTCATATAACTCTCTTTCTCTATCTCATATTCACTCTATATATCTGCCAACACACCCGCCAACATCGACTCCAACTCAAAAAAAAAAGATATTTTTTAGATATAATGATTAAATATATAAATTGTGTATATGTTGATATTTTTTAGGGGTCGTGTTTTTAGAAAAAAATTGTCAAATTTTTTTAGAAAATATTATTTTCAAATTGATTTTGAATTGTGTTACTAAAAAAAATAATAAAAAATAAAGTATTGTTTGAGGTTTTTTGAGTTATTTGGTGCCTTCAGACACGAGTTATTACTAATTTTATTATATAGATGTTGACAACCCTATTGATACAATATCATCTTCAATGCCTAACAATGGATATATTTATCTTATCTCTTCATTTACAATCACAATAATTTGATAAAAAATTACTGATGCACAAAGTAAAACACAAGAAAGACAAAAATAAAATAAATCTATAAATTTTACTACTTGGTAACTCGAATGAAATAATCATAAAAAATGAGTTCATTGAATGTTTATAGTTATGAAGAGAATACAAACAATTTAAGTATGAGAAATATGAGATAATATCTAATGTAGCTATATAATTAAAAAAAAAATTATGTATTTTATCAAATGTTTCAACAAAAATTTTCACGTGCAACACACGTCATGCATTGCTAATATATTCAAATGAGTTAAGTGAATTATCCCTTAATTTATGTTATATAAATATTACCTCTATTTTTTACGAATATAATAATTTTTAGTTTTATTTTTTTATAACTTTTATTTTTTATTTATCTTAAGATCCTTATTTCTACCTTACGCAATGCAATACTCTCTCGTGCCATATTCCCCCCCCCCCAAAAAAAAAAATTGAAGCTTTTAATATCATTCACCACAGTGTTTCAACACTAAACTAGACATCTCTAGTGCCAAATAATAAAGAAGCTGTATGACCATGTATTATTTTCCCCTATTCATAAAGGACCCGCTCGTCCTAAATTTTTATATTTGAACTTGTGATATATCCATCGAATATTATTATCACAAAATTAAATTCTCAATTTATAAAAATATAACAACGGTTAAAATTGATAAAATTTTCATCTATTTTAATCGAACAGTATAAAATTTATACCATAATATTTTTTTTTTGGCTAAAAATTATCATCTGCGTCACACAACTTCAAATATCAAATAACTCGCAAATCCACACATACTTCTTTCTTCTCTCTCACCAACATTTCTCTTATTTTATCTCTTTTCACTTTAGTTTTAAATTACATAATAAAAAATAAATTACTATTTGAAATATAGATGTAAGACCAACGCTCAAGTTTTGATATCTTTTAGGTACATAAGTTATTGCTAATCTATTGAATATTACAATTAAAAAATTAAATTCTTAATTTATAAAAGCACAATAACAATCAAAATTAATCTAATTTTTAATTTTTTTGATCCAATAATATAAAATGGGAAATAGTATGTATACCAAATTTACATTCTAAATGAAGGAACCGTTGGATTAGTGGATCCTATCAACTTTTTTAAATAGGATCCACTAATCTAATGATGCCCCTTAATTTAAAATGTAAATTTAAATTATAAATTTGAGATATATAGTATTGCTCGTATAAAATTCATCCTAATATTTTTTTCCCCACAAAAAGCATCAAAAACAAACATCATTGCATTGTATAAATTGCATTGATTTCAAACTAAAAGTGACCGTTACGAAAAAAGTTCGACCTTCCTTCGCAAAGACCTTATCTTCAAACTTTAAATTCCAAGAGGACCGTTGCCAAACATTTGTATATCAAAGGATAAAAGGAATTTCTTCATCTCTCTCTCTCTCCTCTCTTCTCTAAATTGCAGTCTTGAAGAATTACAAGTGAATCAATGGCGCTGAGACCCCTTGACAATGCTCTACCAACAATCACAACGGCAAGAACCAAAAAGCAAGCCAAAGTTGCGGTCTCCATCCAAAATCAATCCGATCTTGCTGTCAATGACGAAAACAGAGCCCCAATGCCACCTGCTAATGGAGAGGCCATAATCGACTATGTCTCTTCCGACAATCTCAAATCCTTACCAGACCCTGAAACCAAAATTCAAGTCTCTCTCTCTCTCTCTCTCCCTGTGTTTATGGTCTCATTTTTTTTTCTCTTTGGAATTTGAAGTTTAATGTTTTTTAGAATACCCATTTGTGGCTTGACTCTGAAGTTTTGCGTTCTCTTGATTTTTGAGAATTTCAGAGCCTGGTGGAAGGCTTAGAATCGAAAGATTGGTTGAAGGTCTGCGACTCACTGAACAATGCCAGGCGTTTTGCACTATATCACTCCTCTCTTTTGCTCCCCAATTTGTAAGACATTTCTCTCTTGTTTTTAGTTTATATAGTTTTTGAAATTGTGTTGAGAAATGAGACTGTACTAATGCATGTTCATGCACACAGAGAGAAGATTATGTTGGTGCTGGTGAAGGCAATGAAGAACCCTAGAAGTGCCTTGTGCAAGACCTCCATCATGGCTTCATCTGATATCTTCAAGGCCTTTGGAGATAAGTTGCTCGAGTTCACAAATTCTGATGCATTTGACCAAATGGTATGCACTCATATGTCATTTTTTTTTTTTGTTATAGTAGCCGTTTTGTAACACTTCGAACTCTCATTGTAAGATATTGTCATCTTTCAGTTGAGTTTTAAAATGTGTTCTACAATGAATATTCAAAGCTCTTAATTATGTATCACTCTGCATAAACTTTTCCGGGTGTCGGATCTGAGTCACGACGATGGGTTTAGTGATGAGAATTTTGGTATGATGATCAATGGGGGATTGTTGTTTGATGGGTTGTGATTGTTGTTTGGTGGTTCCACAGCTGCTGCAGCTACTGCTGAAAGCTTCTCAGGATAAAAAATTTGTATGTGAAGAAGCAGACAGAGCACTCAACAAAATGGTTGAATTCATGACGCCTCTCCCTTTGCTCCACAAGCTCCGGGCTTATGCTAGCCATGCCAACCCCCGAGTCAGAGCCAAAGCTGCAATTTCAATCTCTCTCTGTGCCTCAAAGATGGTACATGTACTTTGGATTTACTATTCTTCTCCAATAAATGCTAATATATTATATTTTAAGCATGCACCAACAAGATGGTTTCTCATTAGCAAATAATACGAAGGCAGTCACATATCAAATATTAAGTCTATATTCCGAAATCACAAACGAAGTTTTTTATTGTAGTGTCGTCTATCTATCGTTGTAGAAGCTGTTCCTAAGAAAGATTATGGTTCATGACCATGTATTGGCCACGGATCTGATCTTCTATTCTATTGATTTCAATTCTAGGGGCTGCAAGGAATGAAAGAATTTGGGTTAGTTTCATTGATTCAAATGGCCGCAGATTTGTTGAACGATAGGCTTCCTGATGCAAGAGAAGCTGCTCGAAGTATTGTGACATCGATATATGAGGCGTTCACAGAGAATGAAGAAAATGAAGAGCAGAAGCAGGAGTCATGGCAAGACTTTTGCCAATCTAATTTGCAAGCTATTCATGCACAAGCCATAGTTAAACTCATCTCTTCTTGGTAGAGTTCGCGTTAGTGGTAACTATATTAGTATGAGCAAGGTTAGGGGCAGCAGCAGAAGGTAGTGCTCTGCTTAATATAAAGTTCAGATTTCAGTTCATGTAATGCCATGTACTATTAACATGGTTGTATTTGGGGTTTGCATGTTATGGGTGAAGTTTTTCTTCTTCTCTCTCTCTCTGCATGCTATGTACGTGCAGTACAAAATTGGAGCATTTATGCCATTAAACCCTAAACATGATCCAGGAAACTCAATGGCATCTCAGTAACTCCATTCAGCCACCGGGCTTCCACTCGAGTAGACCAGTGTTAATGATTAAATGTTCCAAGCAAGGAAGGAGCAAAATTACTTCAGCACCAACGTAATTAAAAGATGAAGTTATACCTAACTAGTTCTACAAATTGGAAANTATTGTCATCTTTCAGTTGAGTTTTAAAATGTGTTCTACAATGAATATTCAAAGCTCTTAATTATGTATCACTCTGCATAAACTTTTCCGGGTGTCGGATCTGAGTCACGACGATGGGTTTAGTGATGAGAATTTTGGTATGATGATCAATGGGGGATTGTTGTTTGATGGGTTGTGATTGTTGTTTGGTGGTTCCACAGCTGCTGCAGCTACTGCTGAAAGCTTCTCAGGATAAAAAATTTGTATGTGAAGAAGCAGACAGAGCACTCAACAAAATGGTTGAATTCATGACGCCTCTCCCTTTGCTCCACAAGCTCCGGGCTTATGCTAGCCATGCCAACCCCCGAGTCAGAGCCAAAGCTGCAATTTCAATCTCTCTCTGTGCCTCAAAGATGGTACATGTACTTTGGATTTACTATTCTTCTCCAATAAATGCTAATATATTATATTTTAAGCATGCACCAACAAGATGGTTTCTCATTAGCAAATAATACGAAGGCAGTCACATATCAAATATTAAGTCTATATTCCGAAATCACAAACGAAGTTTTTTATTGTAGTGTCGTCTATCTATCGTTGTAGAAGCTGTTCCTAAGAAAGATTATGGTTCATGACCATGTATTGGCCACGGATCTGATCTTCTATTCTATTGATTTCAATTCTAGGGGCTGCAAGGAATGAAAGAATTTGGGTTAGTTTCATTGATTCAAATGGCCGCAGATTTGTTGAACGATAGGCTTCCTGATGCAAGAGAAGCTGCTCGAAGTATTGTGACATCGATATATGAGGCGTTCACAGAGAATGAAGAAAATGAAGAGCAGAAGCAGGAGTCATGGCAAGACTTTTGCCAATCTAATTTGCAAGCTATTCATGCACAAGCCATAGTTAAACTCATCTCTTCTTGGTAGAGTTCGCGTTAGTGGTAACTATATTAGTATGAGCAAGGTTAGGGGCAGCAGCAGAAGGTAGTGCTCTGCTTAATATAAAGTTCAGATTTCAGTTCATGTAATGCCATGTACTATTAACATGGTTGTATTTGGGGTTTGCATGTTATGGGTGAAGTTTTTCTTCTTCTCTCTCTCTCTGCATGCTATGTACGTGCAGTACAAAATTGGAGCATTTATGCCATTAAACCCTAAACATGATCCAGGAAACTCAATGGCATCTCAGTAACTCCATTCAGCCACCGGGCTTCCACTCGAGTAGACCAGTGTTAATGATTAAATGTTCCAAGCAAGGAAGGAGCAAAATTACTTCAGCACCAACGTAATTAAAAGATGAAGTTATACCTAACTAGTTCTACAAATTGGAAAAATGTAATTTAATCAGAAATACACGTAATCTGTAATCAAAGAAAAAAAATGCAATTATAATTGAATTCCTCGAGCTATTTAAGCCAACTAAGAATCTGTACATTGTTAATCACCTTACAAGTTTGCCTCTCTCCGTACTCCACCAATGCCAGTATTAAGTGGTCAATACAGGAATTCAACCCATTCTTGCCTGAAAATGCTTCATCGGGGAAGGAAGATGATGCAAATAGTGTTCCCAAATTCATCGTGTATTAGCTCCAAAAAAAGCCAATATCCATTTTGAAGTCGCTCCACCTCCTGCTTCAACTTCTTCCAACCAAAGAACGCAAGGTCATCTCAACTTCAGCTAGTGGTTGCCCAGCATAAAGGTTAAGTTGTCCCTTCTTCACAACAAGAACCTTCATAGCATTTGATTTCACTGCCTCATCAAGTTCCTGATAAAGTTTAGGTTTCCAATTCAGTATCAGTGTTGCTCTTCAATAAAAGAAATTCTGTCACTGCTGTACAGGAATGGCATGACAGTATCATTTGACAACAAGGAGTTAGGACATTGTAACAGAAACACTTTGACAGGTACTCATGTTAGTGTCTCCCAAAGCTTCATCTAAGGCGAGTTCACCTAAAATATGAATCAAGTATTCATAAACTAGTCAACCAAAACCTCCATAAGGATCCATTTGAACATCGAGTCCAACTCACCTAACAATGGTACAGACATGCATATAAATAATACCATTTCTTATACAGAGAGCCACAATTTTGGGGTTCTCTAAGGGCAGGTTCAGTTCTTACTTTTATTGATAGAGGTACAACGTCAGAACTAAAATCACCCAGATCTTCGAAGAAGGATTGCAGAATATAACAAAAGTTAGTGGCATCACTACGGTCCTCAAAAGCAAGAGTATGAGATGGGTCACCCTCTGCCTGAGATATGCTTCTTATGGTAAATAGCCCTTTTGATCCTTCACCATCATGACCTCTACACATGAAAATGGCCTGAAACAAAATATGATCGGTAAGAGAAAAAGCAGAATGTATGTCCTAAGCATGAATTATCACAACACCCTTTAACCACTATGACATACAATGGAAATGAATACAATGATACTAGTTGTTAAGCTTTATACTGTTTATTATACTTGTATTTTCGTTTCATACAGCGATGCAATAATTTTCAGATCAATTTGACAACCCAATATGGTCTATAATTAAGAATATCTTCTAAGAAGCTATTAATGCCAAAGGCATCTGATGTCCTTAACAACACTAATTCAGCTCCATTTTTTTCCTTTGCTTTTGCCGTCAGGCATATTCCTGTTACCGTTGAACTGTGGTTAGCATTTCCAGATTGAGGAGTGCTAACGCCGGGTGTCGCACAGAGCTCCATTCTTGATAAGGCTAAGTAGAGTCTTCGCTTTGTTTATAATGAAAAGGAAAGAGAAGGTCTTCGTGACATTTTGGGGAGGACTTTCTTGATCGCCTCATTCTTCAAACATGGGTTAAGATGTGGCTAAAGTCCCTCCGATGCTACGCTGAGGTTAGCCTAAATTACGAACTGTCGCTCGAGCCAGAAAGAATGGGCTCACTTTCGCTATTGACACTCTGGTTGTATTTCATTTGTTTTATACGCCATTGAGACTCTTGTTTTTTCAAGATTCCAATGATATTCAATTTATTTCTTAAAGTTTCAAACAGAGATTCAAAGCATTTATTTTCTCATTTCAATACGTGATAATTTTGAGCTTTGTACAATACGTTGTTCTTGGAAAAAAGTAGAGAAGAGATTACCATGTGCGGGTAATATCAACATACCAGAACATATGGAAGACCCGACCACCACAAATCAGTCCCCTTGTTTGTTCTATTATCCCCAACTTCATTGGCCGATTGTGTGTTTGCCGCTTTTTTGCTATTCAAACTGCCATTCCTACTCAATACATTATGGTGGTCGGATGTTACAATTTTATTCTGGTTGTCTTTGCTGAAGATTTGAGAATGTGGTCCCTCCAGCTTGCTCGATTCTCCAAATTTCACAGCTTCAACCTGAGGGCTCTCATAGCTTCTTCTCTCCTGCAAGATAACTGTCAATCTAAAAAATAACTGAAAATGCACAAATCCTCAACATAAATATACCTAATGTTTTATTGATTGCACAAAAGACATGCTGCAATACTTATGCAGCAGTTTGAAAAGCCATTAAGGCAGAAAATGGTTGGGTAGAATCAACTCTGCTTACTTTCTGATCTTGGTTTTCAACAATTTTTTAGTGTCGTACCAAACTCATACACCATTGCAAGGCCAAAATATCAAATAAACATTGTGGGACATATGATTATAATTTGTAGTTTCAAGCTATTGCCATAAAGAAGTCTCAAGTGACAATGAGCAAACATAATTACAAAACAATCATGAAAATAGATAGAGGAAACATGGCAGGAACATTTGAACACCATTCAGAATTCACAGATTTATGGCGTTTTAAGAACATTACCAGTTCCAGGTTTCGGTTTTGCAACTCCCATTGCCTTTCTCAGTTTTGAAGTCTCCCTTGCTTTGCCTAATTTCTTTCTTTTAGATTGCATGGATTTAGTCTCTTCCTTCAGTGGTTCCCTTCCACTCTCATCCTCCAAAGACATCGGAACATTTTCTTGCAAACTGCTACCAGGCAGGTCTAATTGCTGTTCTTTGTCCAACAAATCCGCACCGTTATCACCAACACCTCCACTTCTGAAAATTTCATTTTCACTATCCAAACTTGTGTCTTTCGCCTTACTAACACCATGTTTTTCCCGACCCATGAACCCCTTAGGTTTATCACTTGGCTCAATCGATGGACTTCTAAATTTAAACTTCTTCTTAAACATCAATGCCTCATTCACCTCTTTCACTCCCAACCCACCCTCATCCACCCCGTTTTCAACCTTAACCTCTTTGCCCAAGTAACTAACCGATGACACTGATATTCTCTCACGACTCTTGCGCAACATCTTCCTTAAATTAACTAATCGTTTATCAACCTCCTTTTTGATCCCACTTCTAATAAGAACATCATCATCATCACTATCCTCCAAATCATTTGTCTTAGACTCCAATTTTTCCCTCAGTCTTGCTTCCCTCGCCATTTCTCGAATTTCGTCAATTTTCTCCTCGAAGTCACTGTCATACACGTATGCAATTCCACCTTGTTCAAGCCCCAGTTGTTCAGTTTTTCTTTTGTTTGAGAAAAAATTCAATTTGGTTTTTTCAATTCCCACTGACCGCAATTCTAGAACCTTGGCTTTATCTTCACCATCCAAATCTTCACCTTTGGGGTCAGAATTAGCTGACTCAAGTAACCAAACAGCACAAATTGTCTGAAGCATAAAGACACCAACCAACCACAACCCAAATTTAAGGACAGAAGTTCTAGAAAATTTACCAACACTGCCGTCGATAACTCCAACGGACTGGGAAATTTCAGAGCTCCGAAAGTCATGAGTTTCTGGCAGTTTTAGCTCTTCACTGGAGAATTGGTCGAAGGGAAAATTAGGACTTTGTTCAGGTGGAGTTTCACTGGGATTAATTGGGTTTGCTGGGGGTGATTGGGGGAGGGGGTTGGGAGAGGGTTTTATTATGGTTTTGAGGATTTTGGGGCGGAGATAGTTTTTTCTCTTGATGGGTTTTGATGGAAATGGAGTGAGAGTACAAGAAATTAAGAATGGTTTTCTGTGAATGAGAGTGGCTGTAGCAGAAGGATGGAGGAGAAGGAAGGAGGTGGAGGTGGAGGTGCGGTGCGCACCCGCCGTCGCCGAGGAAGGAGGCATATTGCACTCAAAGAGTAAATCGCAGGAGCGCCTGAAATTGGAACAAATATAGTGGAGTACACTGCACATATCACGTCTCAATTAAGTACCGTTTCATAACTCGTGTTTTTGTGTTTTTTTTTTTGTTTTTTATTTCATTTTATTGTAAAAAAAAATGTTTAGAGAAAGTTTTTATTTATTTTTAACTGCTCAATATTAAGAAAAACAATCGTGCACGTTTAAAATGTCCCATATAATGAGATTGATTTTGATCCTCCTTAACAATAGGAAGTGAATTTTCTTACTTTAGTATAAAAAGACCCTCTCTCTTTCCATTTTTTTTTAGATATCTAAATTATCGGTCTCTCTCTCCATCTCTTTCTCTCTCGCTCTTCTTCGATAGATTTTGTTGGGAAATTTTCAAGGGTGGATTTCGGGGTTGGTGGTGGGGTTGGATGTTGGTGGATTTTCGGGGGTGGATAGTGGGTGGTGGTGGCTTTCGAGGATGGATAGTAGGTTTTACTAGGTGGGCAGTTAATTTCGATTGTTGTTGTGGTGGTGGGGGTGGGTTTCAGTGGTTGTGATAGTGGATTTTAGTGGGGGGTGGGTTGTGGATTTCGGTGGTGTGATTGGGAGTGGATTTCGGGGGTTAGGTTGGAGGTGGATTTTCAGTAGTTGTGGTGATGGGTTTCAATGGTAAAGGTGGATTATGGGTTTAAGTGGTGTGGTTGAGAGTGGAATTAGGTGGTGGGTTTTGATGGTGGTTTTGGGTGGTTAGTGGGGTTTGGGTAGTGAATTTTTGGTATAATATTAAATAGGTTTTTTATTTTTATTTTTATAATTTTTTAAATATAAATGACTACCAAATATGTTTAATATTTTTATTTTTTATCACAAAAAAATAAAAATTAGTTCTATTTTTTTTATAAAAAAATAATATAAAAACGTTCCTAAATCTTTTGAATTTTTTTTTTGTATCTCCATTATTCTCTCTTTGCCTTCACTAGACTTTCTAACAGAAAGTTGTGAATTTGACACAAATGAGTGTACGCTCTCAAACTATGACTCTTGTGTCAATTAAGCTTTCAAATTTTTTTTGTGCGTCAATTAAAATTTAAAATTCTCTAATTATATCAATTGAACCTTTTGTCTTTTTGTTCCATATGGTCACATGAATGACACACTCTAACGAAGACAAACATAATAACTCAATTGATACAATTAGAAAGTTCAGGAACTTAATTGACAAAAAAAAAATTCAAGTACTTAATTGACATAAGAATCATAATTTAAGGATCATACGTATAATTTACTCAATATAGTTCTATCACTATCTCTTCCCATTTTCCTTTTTTTTTTTTTTTTTTATATTTGTGGGGTTTTTGTTATAATGCATAGGCATTCACATGAACATATTTGAATAATTATTTTTTTATAAAAATTTTAAATTATATTTTAAATTAAATTGAATAATTAATTTTTATTTTAATTATTGCTAAAATAAGAACTTTTTTTCCTTATTGATTTGAGGACATTTAGAAAGATGCTTTTGAATTGACATCTACTATGAGTAGGGGTGTCAAACGTGTAGGGTTAAACGGTTTCGTGTTAAACGGGTAAAAAATCTCAATACAAACATGACTCGTTTAATAAACAGATAACACATCTCAATACAAACATGACTCGTTTAATAAACAGATAACACGATACGACTCGTTTAACCCATTTAATTTTAAAAAAAATTATATTAACAAATTTTATTACTCTATTTTTTTTTATTATCAATTGCACTTACCTCAAAAAAGAAGATTTTTTAGCCAAATCTCATAAAAATAAAACTTGAAGGCCTACAAAAAAAAAGTAAGAGGCCATTACTTTTTATAGGCAACTCAATCCTTTCTATCTCCCATCATTTTTCAATGTGGGACAAAATAAGACTTGAAGACTTAAAAAAAAAAGTAAGATGTCATTATTTTTTATAGACAACTCAACCCTCTCCATCTCCCCTCATTTTCCAATGTAGGGACAAATAAGACTTGAAAGATTAAAAAAAAAAGAGTAAGAGGTCATTGCTTTTTATAGGCAACTCAACCCTCATCATCTCCCCTCATTTTCCAATGTGGGACAAATAAGATTTATCTTTGTCTTTGAAGTGTTCCTCATCTCATCTTTTTTGTTTTTGAACTACTATTTTACTTTTTTTTTTTTTATTGATTTCTTTACTTCTTTTTTTTTTGTTAATTTTTTTAAATAATTATTAATTTATTATTAGATTAATTTCATTTAAACAGGTAAACGTGTAATAAACAGTTTGACAGGTCTCACCCGAACACGACCTGTTTATTAAACATGTTTGGCGTATCGACCCGTTTATCATCCAAACCCGTTAAGATCTTACTCAAACTCGTTTAATTCGTGTCGATTAATCGTGTCATGTCAAATTTTGACAGCCCTAACCATGAGTATGACCATGATTATCACAAACCAACACCAGCTTGCACCACCAGGATATTTTATGCCCCATTTAAGACCAGAGGATGTCAACGGTTTCATGTGTTAAGAGGTGACTCTTTGTTTGGTATTGTACTTGTAGCAATTTACATTCAATAAAAAAAAGTTAAAATATCTTAATGTACTGTAGAGGAGTTCATTGCCATTAGACTTAAATTTTTGTATTGGGTCTTGGATCGTTTTTTTTTTTTTTTGGGGGGGGGGGAGGGGNAAACGTGTAGGGTTAAACGGTTTCGTGTTAAACGGGTAAAAAATCTCAATACAAACATGACTCGTTTAATAAACAGATAACACATCTCAATACAAACATGACTCGTTTAATAAACAGATAACACGATACGACTCGTTTAACCCATTTAATTTTAAAAAAAATTATATTAACAAATTTTATTACTCTATTTTTTTTTATTATCAATTGCACTTACCTCAAAAAAGAAGATTTTTTAGCCAAATCTCATAAAAATAAAACTTGAAGGCCTACAAAAAAAAAGTAAGAGGCCATTACTTTTTATAGGCAACTCAATCCTTTCTATCTCCCATCATTTTTCAATGTGGGACAAAATAAGACTTGAAGACTTAAAAAAAAAAGTAAGATGTCATTATTTTTTATAGACAACTCAACCCTCTCCATCTCCCCTCATTTTCCAATGTAGGGACAAATAAGACTTGAAAGATTAAAAAAAAAAGAGTAAGAGGTCATTGCTTTTTATAGGCAACTCAACCCTCATCATCTCCCCTCATTTTCCAATGTGGGACAAATAAGATTTATCTTTGTCTTTGAAGTGTTCCTCATCTCATCTTTTTTGTTTTTGAACTACTATTTTACTTTTTTTTTTTTTATTGATTTCTTTACTTCTTTTTTTTTTGTTAATTTTTTTAAATAATTATTAATTTATTATTAGATTAATTTCATTTAAACAGGTAAACGTGTAATAAACAGTTTGACAGGTCTCACCCGAACACGACCTGTTTATTAAACATGTTTGGCGTATCGACCCGTTTATCATCCAAACCCGTTAAGATCTTACTCAAACTCGTTTAATTCGTGTCGATTAATCGTGTCATGTCAAATTTTGACAGCCCTAACCATGAGTATGACCATGATTATCACAAACCAACACCAGCTTGCACCACCAGGATATTTTATGCCCCATTTAAGACCAGAGGATGTCAACGGTTTCATGTGTTAAGAGGTGACTCTTTGTTTGGTATTGTACTTGTAGCAATTTACATTCAATAAAAAAAAGTTAAAATATCTTAATGTACTGTAGAGGAGTTCATTGCCATTAGACTTAAATTTTTGTATTGGGTCTTGGATCGTTTTTTTTTTTTTTTGGGGGGGGGGAAGGGGAGAGGGGGAAATAGGCTTGAACCCTTGACCTCAAGAAGACAAAACATTTACAAAATAAGGAATATACTCCTATCTCTGAACAAATAATATCATAGCCGATGGATAACAATTTTTATGCATGGGTGGTGCTTGGATCACTAGCCATCTTAGATCTCATAACTCTAAGAGTAGTTCAAGTGGTAATATAGACGAATTGTAAATTTAGATATCTTTAGTTTAAATCTTAACAACTCTTTAAAATCAGGTCATGAGGAATTTATCTCTAATGAATATCCTAATCCCGACGTAAATAACTTACTTTTGACCGGACCAAAGAAAAATTAGTCAAGGTGCATATATGCTCGTCCAAGCACTCTCACCGTTGAACTAAAAAACAAGAAAACGAGATGAGCAACTTGGGAAGGGGGTTTAATATATCTCAAGATGCCATGATTCATTGTCAGATAGATTAGAGTTCCTCACCTCACTATCTGTTAGGGGTGTAATTTGAGTGGGCTAACTTGAATTCAACCTGAGCCTAACTCGAAAAAAAAGGTTTGAGTTAGAATTTTTAATACTTCTGCTAGGCCTGGGCAAAAAAATCTCAATCCGAATTAAATTCGAGCAAGCCTCGAGTTGAGGTCACGAATTGTCGAGTTCAACCCGAATATTAAAATCGGGTTAAACTCGATTATTAAATCAGGTTAAACCCAAATATACATAAATATATTTAACTAAAGTTAGTATTTATTTTCACTTTTCATAGTCCAGACTTTCACTTAACTTTAAGTCTTCATCTCTGCGCCTCCATCACTTTCAGATCCCTCACACACTCATCACTCGTTTCTCATCTGGTCTCAGACTCTTAGTCTTCTCCTCTCACTCGTCTAAGTCTCGTCTCAAACTTTCAACCTCCCAATCTCACTCGTCACTTCTCTCTCTTTTATCATCCCAAATTAAGTAACTTGAATCCAACCCAATTTTTAATCTGAAATCAACTCGAATTAAGTAATTCGAATTCAACTCGATTCCACCTGAATTAAACTTAGACAATACTCAAGTTAAAGTCGGGTTAGGGTTAGGATGAGGGTTAAATATTATATATCTAGGATTGTGTTAGAGTTGACCTCTCAACCCGCTCGAAATTGCACCTCAAGTATCTGTATAACCACATATTGTAAAACCCGGGTAAATTTGAACTTTTTACAAAAAATGGCAAAACAATAATTTGTCACTACGGTACGGGTTGTAAACCTAAAAGCTTATAGATCTTGATGACGAAACGGACCTCACCGTTGAATTCGTCTCCCAAAATTTAGTTACCTAGATAAATTCCGTCGAATTTCGAGATAATCAAATTTTTTACGTTTTACGAGACGGTTGGATCTCAGGTGACCCAAAAACAAATTTTTTAATAAAATTTTAAATTTTGGAAAATAATTTGAATAAATTTGAAATAAAAATATTTGAGCTTGAACCGGAGCGAAAATTAATCATTTCGGGACAAAAACGGACCCGAACAAGTGGGGGACATGTGGCGCGACTCGGACCAAGTCTTTAAAATTATAAATAAGGGTTTAAAATCTGATTTTTTTTCCAGATCTTTGTCTGCTGAAAACCAGTGGGTATCGTTGGAGCTGAAGGAGAGAAAGAAAAAGAGAAAATTCAATCTTCTTTCTCAGATTTACGGACTTCCGTCGGTAGGAATTCGTCGGACCAAGAATTAAACTTTATCTACGCAACGAGGGCTATGCAACCACACCAAAAACAAGGGATTTCACCAAAGATCCAAAGGGGATACTTTGGAGAAATCAAGTTTTGAGGCTTGTATTGGTGTTCTTGAAGGTTCCACCTTCATTTCTACGCTCCAAGAGGTAGAGTTCTTCCTACTTTGATTTTATTTCTACCTTATGGGCTGATTTAAAGGGCTGAAATTGTGGGTTGTTAAGGGGCTGAAATTGTGACTGTTTTGGATTGAAATTGTGGACTGTTTTATGACTTGTCTAAGGGCTATTTTATGCCTTGTTTATGGGCTATTTTGTGGCCTGTTTTGGGGCTGCTATGTGACCTGTTTAGGGGCTATGTTTGTAGCCTGTTTTGGGGCCGTTATGTGACTTGTTTAGGGGCTGTTATGTGGGCTATTTTGTGGGCTATTTTGTGGGCATGTTATATGTCTACATTATACCTTGAGAATTAAGAGTGTTATTGTTTGATTATGTAATGACATGCTTGGTTGTTGTTGTTAGATAAAATGTTGATATATGTGTATTAATATATTGACAATGTGATGAGTTTTTAGAGGTTATATGCGTACGATATAATTGTCCATGATACATGATGAAATGTGTGATTTAAATTTGACTCATTGATATTCATTACATTGAGCATGACATTGATTGAGCAATGGTGTATCACATTGCATTTGCATGGGAAAAATACATCCATGACCATGAGTATGGGTGTGTGAGTGCATAGTTGGATCAATCACCATACTTGGTGTTTGATGGGTGAGCTCGGGAAAGTGGGATTGAATATCCTACTAAGTTACACGGTTGCATACATGAAAAACTTGTATCGGATATAACAAAAAGGGCTAGACTCTCCCTCGGGTGCAAGACCCGGCTCTTTGGTTCATACCCTCCCCTAAGGTGAAATTCCAGAAAAGTGTATTGATTTGCGAAACCTACGGTGTGATTTCAAAACTCCGCTATCCAACAAAGACACATAATTTTGGTTTATAAAAATACCTGGTTGGTACACTCCCCTGAGGTGAAATTCTAAAAAAGTGTACTTATTTTATAAAGTATTCATTCGATGGGAAACATCAAACAATGAATTAATTTTATAAACACAATGACTTGTATTTCAAAAATGATCATTGAATGTATTTCATCAATGACAAATATTTTACACATTTGCATTGCATTGTGTTGTGGGAGTCGGTGAGGACTCGGGTTAAAGTGCATGAGTGAGTATCATCTCATATCATGACATGACATAGTAGAATTTTCACATTGAACTACATGTTCTTATTGGAATAGATATTAGTTGTGGATTGTTACATGTGCACATTTTTATATGCACTTAGGTAGGGAGTAGCATCTGTAGGAAATTACTCTACTGGGCGTGGCTTACTATATACGGGAAAATATTTCAGGTGCGGGATATACACCGGTGAATGACTCTCATTCGGGGCAGCAAGGGTGAAGAAAGCCGACTTGTGGCTTTTATAACTCCTTTTGTAAAACTTTTGAAACAAACTAGTTTTGACATGTAATTTTTTTGTAAGAGAGTTGTAATGAAACTCAAATGGACTGTTTTAATATAATCTTGCATGTTTTTATATGAGCATGGATGAATGGACCCGATGTGGTCAATTTTTACTTATGAATGGACCCGGTGCGATCATTGTGTTATATCAGGCATCGGATGGGTCGTATTAATGTATATTGTACAAATTAAGTTTTGGATAGAGCTCCTCATACAAATGAAACTCTGTCCAAATTTGGTTAAATTAAAGACCCCCAATTTTTGGGGTGTCACACATATTACACAGCTCCAATGATCCCTTACCATGAAGGCTTCACAAAATGAACTTTCATACACAAATCAACACCATAGTCAATCAATAAATGTCTAAAATCAGATAAACATTGCAAAACACACAAAAAAAAAAAAAAAAGCCTGGTTCCCTTTGTGTTTTTGCTTTCATTCTTCAATCCATTGATTCGTTCCTTCATATACCTCACCACCAATAGAAAAAGACAAATGAAAATAACCGAACCAAGTCTACTAAATGTTGTGTAATCAAACGATGACAACAAAGTGAAATTAATGAAAAGAACAATAAGAATGCAATCCAAACAATCACACAACACAGAATTTACGTGAATCGGTAATTTGCCTACGTTCACGACACTGCAAGAATTTCACTATTCTCAAGAAAGAATACATAGAGGGCGGCGGCTGTATAGTCTCAATCTAAAAAATCCTAATCATCGAATAACAACTTATATATGTCCTACGCACAGGGCTACAAAACACGTCATATTTATGTTTCAAAAAATAAATCCATACCTTTCTACTGTAGTCGTCAATGAACGTGACGTAGTATCGAGAACCTCCAAGGGATGTCACTGGGGAGAGTCCTCATACATCTGTGTGTACTAGATCCAATTTTTCTGATTTCAGAGCTCTACCACTCTTCAAGAAACTGACATTTTTCTGCTTCCCAAGTATACAACTCTCACATATGCCCAAATCAACTACTTTCAGTTCTGATCGCTTGCCTTTTGACATGAGTTCCTTCATACCTTTCTGACTCATATGACCAAGTCTGCAATGCCACAACTCTGTAGTACTCTCTACAGTGGTGGTGGCAATAGTATCATTGGAACCGCCTGTCATGTACAAAGTGTCAGTCTTGTTACCCCAGGTCATCACCAGTGCTCCTTTAGAAACTTTTCAGGTGCTATTTGAGAACACTACTGAGTGACCACTGTCATCGAGTTGTGCCACAGATATAAGATTTTTCTTCAACTCGGGAATGTGTCTGACCTTCTACAAGGTCCACATGTTCCTATTAGGAAGTGTAATATCAACATCTCTTGTCCCTACTATGTTTAGTGCCTGTCCGTCAGCCAGGTATATTTTCTCGAAATCACCAGCAACATAATTCCGCATGATTTCTTGATGAGAGGAGGTATGAAAAGATGCCCATGAATCCAGTATCTAGTCATCAAATGGACTATGAACTACGAGTAATAGTGCGTGTTGCACTTCTTCAGCCATTGCATTCGCACCATCGTCTTCCGTCTTTTTCAAATTTTTGCAGTTCTTCTTTATGTGGCCAATTTTGCCACAATTCTAGCAAGTTGTCTGCTGTTGTCCAGACCTCGACTTACTCTTGCCCCTGTTCCTTTGATTTTGATCTTCCTCTATTTGAGTAGTTCCTGTCATATGACCTCCCACGAGTGTCAACAGTCAGAGTAGAACTCGATCCTGAGGTCTTACCAGAATCTTTCCTGCGCACCTCCTTAGCCAAAATTAAATCATGAATATTATCGTATTTAAGTTTCATCTTACCACCAGAATTACTAACAACCATCGTCATGGATTTCCAACTGTTTGGCAGTGATGCCAACAATATCAGGGCCCGAATCTCATCATAAAATTCAATTTCAACAAATGATAATTGATTAGTGATGGTATTAAACTCATTCAGGTGTCGGGTAACAGACGTACCATCTGCCATCCTTAGATTGAATAACTTTTTCATAAGATGCACTTTGTTATTCGCAGAAGGCTTTTCATACATACCTGATAAAGCCGCCATGAGATCTGCAATGGTCTTTTTCCTTGGTAACGTTGTGTGCAACTGATCTTGAAAGGGTCAGCCGAATAACCCCCAGAACCTGTCGGTCTAACAATTTTCTGTCTTCATCCTTCATACTCTCTGGTTCGTCTCCAATAGTGGAAGATGAAGTTTCTTCCCATAGAGGTAGTCCTCTATCTGCATCCTCCAGTACCTATAATCTATGCTATCGAACTTCTCAATCCCAGATGTCTCCACTTCTTCTTCAGCCATTGTTTATTTCAAACCCAAACCTTGGCTCTAATACCAATTGTTGTGTAACCAAATGATGACAATAAAGTGAAATTAATAAAAAAAAAATGATAAGAATGCAATCCAAACAATCACACAACACAAAATTTACATGGTTCGATAATTTGCTTACGTCCACGACACTGCAGGAATTTCACTATTCTCAAGAAAGAATACAGAGAGGGCGGTGGCCGTACAATCTCAATCCAAAAAACTCTAATCACCGAATAACAACTTATATATGTCCTGCGCACAGGACTACAAAAACGGGCCAAAATTTTTTCTTGGGGGCAACATGAGTGCTACGGCTTGGGCCGATACCTCTATGGATTAAGCCTCAGAAAATTTTCATTAAAAAATCATACAACATTTTTTGAGTTGGGTCATCATCCAGATCACACACAAACTAGACTCACAAAAGAAACCCAACACAAAATGCCAGTAACATACAAATGCTTCAAAGCCAACCTGATGCTCCTTGATATAGATTAATACGCAGCTACCATCCTCTGTTTCATACACATGGTTTTGCAAATTCTACAAACTCTAAAGCATAATGACAAATCACATAGATTAATTCACAAAAAATTAAATAACAAACAAGCACATTCATCGTTCTACCTATCTCATACACTGCTCAATCCTCAAACTTCATTCAACCCCTCTTATCTCATTGCCGCGATCGGGCGAGACAAGGCTTTCCACAAAACTTTCCCCATATTCAAACTTATTGGGAGCACCAAGAACCACCAAATTCCTTGATGTTTCTTCCTTCAAATTGTACACATTTAATCTCTCTCCATCCAAATCCAGCAAAACTACCTCATCTCCCCATAAGCACAAGGGTGTAATTTCACATGCATCAGGTACACAGATCATATATTTGGTCCAAGACTCCTCCACACCATACTCTTTCATCACCCAAAGATCAGTCTGGTTTCGATCGAGCATACAAAGACACCCTCCAAGAACCAAAAGTTTATTATACACAAACTTATCTTTATCAAGCGAACTAGGGGCTGCCACCTCCCGAAACTTCTCATCCCCCAAATCAAAAGCAGCGGTTACTAACAAATAATCCGAAACCCTCGAAGCTAGCCAATGCACACACCCATTTACATAAATCTCGGATGAAATCAGCGCAACGGCATGATCGTAAGGGGAATTTTGAACTCTCTTCCAACTGTTTGATTTTAGTGAGTAAACATTCTCAAACATATTTGTGCAATCAGGTTCGTGTTCATTATCTGTGTCATTGGAAGAAAGTGTCACTACCTTGTAATCATCGATCGATGAATCAAAACCAAGTCCATACATGATGAAACTAGCAAAAGGGTCAAGAGCAAACGACGAGTCAGGCAATTTCTTGGACTCTCTTGTTGTTGGTTTTAGCAGAAACTTTTTATCTTCTCCGTTGATCACTAAGAGCAAGTCATTACAGGAACCAACGACCTCGCCCCAGTTATTGGATTCTTGAAAATTAAGCTTCGTTGCAACTGAATCAGACTCAAGTGGATTGTTGTTCAAGGTGAGGGAGAAGAGAGAGTGGTTGCAAGAGATGAGGATGAGTTTTTCATAGTGGGTGTTTCGGTTGAGGTGTGCTTTGATGAGCTCTGGGGATGAGAGTTGAGACCGCCATAGCATAGATATACATCTGAACTGGCCGATGGAGTTTGCAGGGAGTCGAGAGAGTATGTCCGTGACGATCTCTTGGGGAAGGCCAACGCCGTTCTTCATTGACAACATCAGGGTCCTTTGGTTAGAAAGAAAAAAATATCGAAACCGAAAATAACAGAAAGTGAGGGAAAAAAAAAAAAGAAGTAAATGATTTAAAATATATTTTTATGCATGTATTTTGTTATAATGAAAAATTTATAGAAAAGTTTTAAAAATTTTTTATTCTATTGTTTAAAATAAAGTAAAGTTATAAATTTTTTTTTAAGTGTCTAAATTATCCTTAGTTATATTAAATCGGTCTAAAAAAATGTAATTATAATTAAAAGTTACAAAATTTTAAAAAAATAGTTCGAAACCTAATTTTAAGACAATCATCAACACAAAAGCCTTTGGGCAAAATTATATAATTAATCAAATTTATACCACAATTTTTTAAAATTAATGATCAATAAAATATTTTAAGAAAAATAAGAGTAAAATGAGAAGTTAGTTATAGATTATAATTTTCTTGTATTTTCTTGTATTTTTTATAAGAAAAAAAATTGGTTATTTATAAGAAAATTCAGGCATGAAATAAATTTATTTTTTCTATTATTATTTTTCTTTTCATGCTAACCAAACATATGAAAATTTTTAAAAAATTGTCTTTTTTGCATTTTCTACTATTCTCCTAATAAACAAACGAACCTTATAGATTTTTCAGAATGAGATTGATAAGATGAATTTTTTTTCAACTGTCACGGTGTTTGAGTCAGATTATTCATAGTGGACTAATTTTGGGGTGTCGAATGTATCAAGTTGGTTTCAAGTTTGTGTCAAAAATTCTAAAACTTAAACCTGACATGTTTAATAATTGTGTCGAGATATGAAAACACTAACTTGACTTGGCTATTAAATAGGTTACCCGAACCCGATTTGTTTGACATATTTAATAAACAGGTCATTTTCGAGTTAACACACATAACATAATATGTTTAATTTATTTAGTACATATAACATAGACTTGTTTAACATATATAACCTATTTTTATATCAGTTAATTACCATTAAATATATTATTCAATCATTCATCCAAAATTTTAAATAATTTTTTTACAAATAACATATCATATCTTATCAATAAAATTAACTAAAATACATTTAAGTTTCAACTCAAAAATTAAAGAAAAAAATATGCTAGTATACTGTCATAATAATGTTAAGAATCATAATGTCAATTATCATAATAGAAACAATAACTAATAAGTAATAATGTTAAGATCACATTAGTCATACATAATAGACAAATAATATTCCTATAAATGGGTCAACAATGAGTTAGATTAGATTCGTGTTTGAATCATGTCAATCCGTTTAAAAAATACGAATTAATTAGGTCAAAATCAGGTTGACATGATTTTGACATAAACCCGATATTATTTTTTTCATATTTAAGCATGTTGATCCATTTTACCCTATTAACTTGTTTAATTTCGTATCCAACTCATTAATTTTGTGTTCATTATGTGTCGCGTCTATCCCTCCTCCTTGAATTGTTATAGACAAGTCGTCCACACAGGTACTAAGTTGTAAATTCCTCTTGATTTGGCTAATGGCTGAGATTACTGGTAATCTCTGTTACCATTTTAAATACCCTTGAAATTATTAAACTGATTTTCAAGGCCCTCTGGCTATTTATCTTTTGGATGAGTAGTGGTTGTGGGATATAAAACTTTGGATTAATTTGATGGTAGGAATATGTTAAAGGTCATTTTCACCCCTTATTCCATCATTTACTCAAATTTAAATTTTGAGTAAAAATAGATTAAAAATAAAATTTTAGTTTTTGACTCAAACTTGTAGTAAATATTTAATTTTTTACTCAAATCAAAGCAGACTCAAATATTTAATTATCAGATTTTACTATTTTATAGATTTAACGATTATATTTTATTTTTCTTTAAATTTGAGTTTGCTCTACTAAAATTTAAGTTTGTCTATTAAAATACCTTGTACCAAATTAAACTTTTTATTCAGAGTTTGAGTTTGAGTTGACATTGGAGATGCCTTAAGTGACACACCATCATGTTTAGTCCACTTGAAATTTTAAGTGGACAAATTATAATATTTAAAACTATATAAAGTTGATTTCAACAAAGGATAAAATTGAAGGGTAGAAATTGTAATTAAAAACCATTCGAGTAGATTTTAAGCTGAAACGGTCTGCGGCACTTGTTAATTTATCCACAAAGTTTCACTTCCTACGATGGAGAAGCCTCCCCGAATGAATGGAAGCCACGTCCTTTAAACCCTTCTGTCACATAAACTAATTCGCATTGAATTCGAGCGAAGTCAAAATGGCCGTGTACACTTCATCTTCTTATACTGTAAGTGTTTATGTGAACACTGTGGTTTGGCAATCTCTCTCTCGATGTTTTATTTTGTCGCATATTCATGGTGTGATTTAACATGAATATATGTATCGGTTGAAATGGTCGAAGATTTCCAGTTCTGGATGAGTTTGGGATTCTTATGATAATAATTTTGTTATGTGGTAATCTGAATAGCCACTTTTTGTGCATGTGCTAAATGAGTATATTAGTTTTAGAGTAAAATCAAATTGGATAAACTACTAGAATTGGTAGCATGCCAGTTGCTTGATCAGAGGTCATTTGGACTTGTATAGGTGTTTTTACTCTTATAATTCACCCATGTGTATGTATACTGGAAAAGGGTTACTGTTATTTTAATCATGGAACCAATGGGTGGAGAAAAACATGGTGAAAATATTAACTATGAAGTTTGTTAATGGATCTCTTCTTTCACAAAGTTCATGCTCTGTGAACTTACTGGAAAGAAAAATACAACTTGATAATTTGTCGATTCCATGCTTAGTTCAATCAGGGGACCAATGGTTACTTAAATGGTTGGACTGTGAAGCATCAAAATGTGGATTTGAGAATGCAATTTGAGTATGAGAGTAACCACTTTGTGTAGTGGGGGAATGTTAGATCTGTATCTAGTTTATCCCTCCCATTATTTTACATAAACAGAATGGCAACTAGCATAGCATAGGGCTTTGTTTGATGCTTATGAAGAGAGAGAGGAAAAGGATAGGAGAGTTTCTTTCTGGGGCATGAGCTCTCACTTTCCTTTATTTTTGTAATCGCTTCTAGATCCAATTGGAGGAGGTTTAATGTGATCGAAAGTATGCCACCAAAGCTCTTCTTGCATTTATGGGAAGGAGGAATGATGTGGATCCAGTTGGTTATAGTTGGGAATTCTTAGTTATTGGTTAGAATGAATTAAAAATACATTGGAGCTGTTATAGGGATGTAGATTCACCAAGGCGTTGGTTGCATTTTTGGGAGTGAAAATTATTTTTTGATGGATAGTCATAGGCTCCAAGATGAGGGCGGGCCTTGGCGGTGAGGTTGCTCCATTGTGACCTGAAGGTCACGGGTTTGAATCACATAAACAATCTTTCTGCTTTCAACGGTAAGACTACGTACATCCAACCCTCTTTAGACCCTTTAATGGCGAGAACCTCATGCACTGTGTACGCCTTTTTTAGTCATAGAGTGCTAGATACCAAAATGAAAGAATTGAGGGCAAATGATCTCTTTGCATTTTGTGGTAGTGAGCATTTGTTAGTCAAACCTAGTTGGCACCTCAAGGATGATTAGATAGGATGCTTCTAGGTCTTATATGGCCTATGTCCATGGAACTTATGCATAAAAAATTATTGAACAATAGAAGCTGTAATCTTGTGACTCTTCCACTTAGTTGTTGGGTTTGGTGAAAGAGACTGGATCCACCTTGATCACTACATTTTTATAATTTGTACATAAGCATGTTTTTCATGAGATAAAGTTTATTGTATTTATAAAACACACATATTTCTCATAACATATTAATCACTTGCAGTTTTTCATGCTTCTTTGTCTCTCTTGATTGAGAATGTAACAAAATTGACATATTTTCTCACTCTGAAATAAGACATTGTTATTTTCAGGCTAAAGTCTTTTGTTGGCTTCCTTTTTGAGCATTAATTTTGAATCTTATTATAGTTTTATCTGGATTACGGGTATTATTATCTAAGTAGCATCTAATACAGTGTCTGTCCCTCAGGTTCTGTCGCTGAGAAGTTGCGCATCTCTTAGGAAATCTACCCCTGTTGGCTTATTATATTTTAGAAGAAGCTCTTCAGCTAAAATATTTTCTCTTGTTAACATCACATACTATTCTACTTATTCCAGCAATGAGTTTTGCACTTCATCAAAGCGAAGATCTCGTGGACCTGTAATGGCAGCGAAGAAAGCTTCTGAAGGTACAAATTTGTTTATTTGAAAAGCAAAATGCGAAACATTATCTCTATATGGTACTCACAGTGCATTCTGACTCCTAATGCTCTGATGGGATCTCCTGTGCATTATTTTCCCCACTTTACTGAAGAGGCAACTTTTTGTTTTGTGTAAATAGATTGACATGCATGATATTGTTCAGGAGCAAATAAGGAAGATGGGAGGTACAAGCACACAGTTGATCTGCCTAAAACCACATTTGGCATGAGGGCGAACTCTGTAGTAAGGGAGCCTGAAATTCAGAAGTTATGGGAGGAAAATCAGGTCTTTAGGAGAGTAATCGACAGGAATAATGGTGTAAGTTTTGTAGATTTGCTTGAACTTCTGTTGTACAGTTGTTGAATTTTTAGCTGATGTTAAATGATTTGACAGGGCAGTTTCATTCTTCATGATGGTCCTCCTTATGCAAATGGTGATTTACACATGGGTCATGCTTTAAATAAGATTTTGAAGGATATTATTAACCGCTATAAGGTATTCATTGCAGCCTGCTTTATCTTTGTTATGCTTGCTTTTCAATTACTGTCCATCCCTGCAAAATTATTGTTATGTGGGCACATTTCACATGGGTTCAGGTATTGAATGCATATGTCTGCATGATCTGATGATTGTGTATCCTTGTGAACATTCGGTTGCGGTGATATGAAACCATGCGTTGCTTGCATGTGCTTAGTCCTACATCATTGGCTTGCCCCATTGGACTTAAATACAAAGGGATATTTCTTTGAGTATGCACTCATGCTATTGTGCTTTTAGTGTGGGTAATCTTGCAAAATTTAGAGCCTCTTTCAATACCAAGAACTGGAATAGCCCCTATCACTGACTAAAATGGGAAACACAATTGGAATTTAAATTTTCAAAAATAATGAATGTTTTGGTGGGTTGTTTTGCTTTGTATGCATTAGGATGGCCAATAAATTATTATTTACGCAGGACAGATGCATAGAAAAAGTTCATGTTGCCTCAAACTACCCATATATAGTCCAATAGTAGAGCAAAAAGAATTGGGTATACCATCTCTACATGGTTGCACCCCTTTGGTGCTCTATTAGTTATTTTCATCGATCAAAAGAGAAAAAAGGTAAATTGCTAAGCAAGAAAGCATCATTGTGGATGGGGTGGGGCTCCTATGTAAGCACAACACATACAAGGACAAAAGCAAATGCATATCCTCTAATGAAGAGAAATCTTTACCTAGATATCTAACCAAGCTCCTACAACTACTATCTAGCAACCTGCAAATAGGGCACTCAACTGAAAAAGCTGTAGTTTGATGTATCTTTTCAAATAGTCTTTAATACTTCTTTGCCAACAATAAAGGGCACAACTGGGCTACTCCCCAATCTTCTTGCTTGTAGTGCTAGGCTTGCACCATGATAAAAATTGTACCACTTCTCGAGGTGCAACTTGGGTGGTTAAATTCAAGCTCAAACTGAAATATTTGCTATGTGGACGAAAATTTTTAATTCTTGGGTTGGACAGGCAAATAAATCCCTACCCGATCTAAATTTGGGCAGTCCTTGTGTTGGGGTCTCGGGAGTTGGGTTTTTGGGACCTAATTCGAACTCAACTTGAATGAGTGAATTGCGTTCAACCCAAAAAATCAAACCCAAACTGAACACCCAGATTTTAACTTAAGATGTGTAATCGGAGTTATAGCAGAGTTTAAAATTAACATCGTAGAAATCGGGTTCAAAGGGTCGAGTGAAATTTGGGGAAGATTGAGCTCGGTTTAGAGTTTTAAAACTTGGGTTGACCTCTCAACCGCCATCACCTATAGAATGATAGTTATGCAGTGGGGTTTGATCTTGTTGGTTTAGTAGAGAAGAATGGGAGCGAAAAAGAGAGACAAATAGGAAGAGAAGGGAGATGGTGTGTGGTTGGCGACCAATGCAGTTACTGCTGGTGCTGCGGGGGCATGCTTTTGATGGATTAGGTTGGGGAGTGACGATATAGTAGTTGTTTTACATGAATGACATCCTTGAATTTGTCCATTTTTCTGTAATTTCCAAAAACAAATGTGAGATGCTAGTGCAATTTCCATCCATTTCCGTCAGCTGATTAACAAATGGGGCACTCTTATCGAAGCACAAGAAAAATGGAGGTCAGATTCATCTTTCTTTCATAGGAGACCCTTCGATTAAGTTGACTTCAGAGAAGTTCGTTTTTTTTACCCTGATAGAAAATACACCCACTTTTTTCTTACTATCCTCCGTTTTCACTCAGGCATGAGGTAGCAGGCACACAACTCTTATTTGCTTTCTCTGTACTGAGGGGCATACTCAAATGACTTATTGTGGTTTTTGTTGGCAACATTGTGAGGAATATTTATGTGGTTATGATTCACTACAGAGCTATAACTATTTTGACGTTGAGGAAAGAGACCAAAATTACAATTCAAAAAAAAGAAGATGGCTAATGGACACACATACACACACACAAAGGTGCATATTAGTACTGACACAAATAGTCAAGTTGTTACCATACTTCCATATTAATTCTCTTGTTTTTTGTTGCAGCTTCTTCAAAACTGCAAAGTTCATTATGTGCCTGGTTGGGATTGCCATGGGCTACCAATTGAGTTGAAAGGCGAGTATTACATTTCGTTCTTGTTTGGCTAACATTTGCTCCACTCAATCTTCATTTTGGTTTAATTGTCTTGATGCTGCTGCATATGCTTACATGTAAACAATGAAAATTTTCATCCAAATATTGGCTCTGGTATGCATAATTTAGACATTCGAGAAATTGACATATTAAAATGGGGTACAAGAATATATGGTGTATAGATATTAGAATAAAGGTAAATAAGTTATCATGACATTTCTTCAATCTTTTGCAGTGTTCAATGGAAAATATTAGATTCACCTTCAAACATCTTGTGAATTAATGTTTTTCTCTTTGTGTGGATTGAATTGCTACGAAGTTTATGTGTTATCTAAAGCATGAAGCTTGACTTATTATATCAGCAGGAAAACTAGACTGTGAGATCAATATTCAATGTAATATGCAGTAGCATATACAAGTAAATAAAGATGGAATTATGCTTTAATGATTTATGTGAACTGAAACCTAGATTTAAACCACAGTTTCTGCCATACTGCGAGTGAAGCTCAAGTCGGGGCCAATTTGAGTTGGTTTCGGGCAAGGATCGAAATTTCATTTTGGTGCATTGTTTTGGTCACCTAGGAAACAAAAACGATTTGAAAATGTGTCAAAAACAATTTAGAAAAAGAACCCTAACGGAGAAAAAAATTGAGAATTTGTTTCTGAAACATTTCCAAACATCTTAAAACACTTCAAAACATTTCAAAATATAAGAATTCCAATATTCAATCACTGATTCGTCTCGATTTCTATGGAAACAAACGTTTTGACTGTTTCAACAATTTCTAGGGAAGAGATATGTGTAATGATCTTCCGTCACGATTATACACATGAGATGCTAGACACAACCTAGTGGGGGAGAAAGTGAATAGGTTAATTCAAATTACGGCACGAATAGTCACCAATTTAACCTAATCTACTACAATTACTAAATTCAAAGTTAATTGGTCAATTACGTGCTTGAACTTGAACCCTTTTTAACAACTCAAAAACCGCGCATGTGAATGGATGTATGAATATGTCAATTAATTGATTTGCATTCTAATTCATCATCCCAACCAAAGCCAATTGATTACAAAACCCTTTTTTATGAATTGAAAGATAAATAATTATTCATTTCAACACATAGTGCGCATGTGTGCAATTGCTAGTGTATATGTAAAATAAAACAAGTAAAGAACATAAGTCATTTATTGACGTAGAAAGCCAACCAGGAAAAATCGTAGTGAACCACTCGGGGTTCACCAAGCCTGATCCACTTACCCAAAGTCAATTTACAAATACTCGAAATTATATCTTAATCAATACCATGGCTAGATGCTCATTTCCTTCAATAAATCTCTCCTTCGAATTCCCCTGCTAGGGATAGTTTCACTTGAACGCCTCCACCACAATGGATCATTTAGGTTCTTCAAGCAACCTTCTCTGCCAAGATCATCGGGATGCACACTCCTTCAATGGATTTTATAATTCCAAGCAAGAACTTTTTCAAGGTGTGAATTTGAATTAGAGATTTATGATGGAGAAGCTTTGGTCTTAGGGATCTAGGTTTTTTAGATAATTTCTTAAGGTTTAAGGGACATGAAATATGCTCACAAACAAGATTCCCTAGCTTGTGAAGGCTTCCTATATTTATAGGTTCGGAATTAGGTTAATCTTGGGGACCAAGTGAACTAAACGAACGACTGCTTGAACTGTGAGAGAGCGGTGAGGGCGCAATTGTTACTGGAATGGAAAAATAATCCAAACGCAAACAAAGACTGCTCGAGTCGTTCGAGGGCCGCTCGAACCTTCTGCAAACCACTTTAAACCACTTAAGCGGCCAGAGGGTGGTCTCCATTGTGTTCAAAGAGCGCTCTAGTCGAAAGCAAGTGAGTAGAGGGCGGTCCTTATTGGTTTTAAAATCGAAAACCAAGTAAAAATTAGTCCTCTTAAGCACTAAAGAGTGTTGTTCATGTAGGGTCCGATAAATGACTAAAGTTATATTTTCAAAATACATTTAAGATTTAAAAAAAAAATTTCAATAAAAAATCCTAGAAGTCATTTATGGATTTTTTCAATTCCATTTTCATAACCCTAATTATCTTAAGTCTAAAATTAAATCAATGGATCTAAGTCTCTAAGTTATTACCTTTGTCCTAAATTTGAAGGTGCATTGGAGAACTCATGACCAGGCTTTGTAGCTTGAACTCCTCCCTTCATTGAAGCTTAAGGATTTTGATCTTTGAAAATTCATGAGCATGGAATTAGGTTGAGATTTACATAAGACTTCATGAAATTAGCCAATTACAACAGTATCTTTGTTTTGTCTATGTAACTAATTCTGCCCTTTTGAACCTCGGCAATGCCCTTCGCTTATCAGCAAAGTTGGTAGTTATTAATTCCTTTAGCAGCATAGTTCTCTCTCATCGTTTCCACTATGTTATTGTGGGAGCATAAGCATTTGAATATTGAAAACTATGGACATGTTGAAGGGCTTCATATGCATCATTTATGATGGCCAAGAGAACAAAGAAATTGCCTCTTAAAAGGCTTTTTCGTTCTTGAGCATTCATATATTTGTTACACAGGAAGGAACTTTTAATTCCAATTTCTCCAAAAGTGCCCTTAATTTGCATCTGATATAGCTGTAACATGAGTGATTGTTAGACAAGGTGTTGAACTTTGTTATTAGTTGATGTCTAACTTTATTCTCAAGGCTTTAATGTGGAAACCTAAAGAAAGCTTCCTAATTCATATTTTTTGGTGATTTGACAGCTGTGTTGAATTATTTCAGTGTTGCAGTCATTGGATCAAGATGCAAGAAAGGAGTTGACACCATTAAAGTTGAGAGCAAAGGCGACCAAATTTGCCAAAGCGACTGTGAAGACTCAGATGGCATCATTTAAGGTTTTACTGAAGTTTAAACTTTATTATCCATATGTAAATCTTAAAGTAATACTTTGCAAAATGCCTTCTGTAATCTCTGTGAAGTTACTAACAAGGATGACTAACTCATTGATTTTTAAATCTGAAAGAAATATTTCCCAGTTACAAGTTTGTGCTTAGAGTTTTTTAGGAAATACTTGAACACTAAGAAAATATATTGTATGTTTACAGCGATATGGAGTGTGGGGAGACTGGGATCATCCTTATCTAACTCTTGATCCAGAATATGAAGCTGCTCAGGTAGCTGGTATAGCTTTTTGCTGGGTCTTGTTATCGCTTGAGTTTCTTAAAACTAACTAAACTTGCAGTCATGAATTGTGACTCATCATCACGTTGCTCTTGATGGTTGGACTTTCATAGCTTTACAAAACACTCCTCTATATTGTAGCTCATGGAAAATTATCTGACCTATCAGTTGAAATATTTGAGGTTCTTAAGATATTTTTTCTTTTGCCACATGATGTCTATTAGATTGAAGTGTTTGGCCAGATGGCCTTTCAAGGGTATATCTACAGAGGCAGAAAACCAGTTCACTGGAGTCCGTCATCACGAACTGCTCTTGCAGAGGCTGAGTTGGAGGTAAATGAACATTTGATTTCTAGTTTCTCTTCTGTGTTTCCAATTTTTCAGTGTTTAATAATCGTGTCTTCTGCCACTGGAAATTGCTACAATTTGGAATGCAGTTTACTGCTAATTTTTCTAAAGGGTGAAACTAAACATAGTTCAAGCTACTTTTTTGTTGGCATAATTGTTCTCTGACTTGATTTAAAGTTTATGTGCAGTATCCAGAGGGGCATGTTTCAAAGAGCATGTATGCCATATTCAGATTAGCCAGTGCTCCTACGTCTGATGGCTTATTGGAGGAGTTTTCCCCGAATTTGTACTTGGCCATTTGGACTACAACCCCCTGGACTATACCAGCCAATGCTGGTAAGCCTTTCACTGTTTTACTTGGATTATTATCATGGTATGTTATACAAGTATGTAACGCAATTATCCCTCCCCCCCCTCTCCCTCCTCTTTCTTCTCTATTTTCTTCAACTCCTTGGGATAGTGTTTGCATATTCAATTTGCAACAAAGGTTGATATCAGGTGTTAGAGTGCTTATTTTATATCATTAGAAGTGTAGGGTAATAATGTAATTACTCATAATGTTAGTTTATTATAAATAAGAGAGTTTAAGACAACATAGCTCACGTATAGATTATTCTCATGAATCTCATCTTTCATTCTTTTTCTCTCTCTTTATATTATTCTCTCCTCCTCCTTACATAGTATTGTAGTTTTTACTTCTTAACTTTAGGCTTTGCATTGTATAGCAAAAGTGAAAATTGAACAACCTGGGTTCATATGAAAATTTTCTACTCGCATCTCGAGAATGCTCTCTAATTGAGTTGTTGTATGAATAGCCATTACTTATGCAACTTTTTTGACCTTATTCTGGTGCAAAAACTTAGCAATACAGTGGCCTTCATTTCATGGGACCTGATTTTGAATTGTCCATCATCATGGTTTTGAGTGAGTTCCCTGTTGTTCCTGAAAAGTTATCTGTTGTTGGTCGAATATAGTTGTTAATTGCTGGGGTTTGGAATTCAAAGTTGATCAGGATTCTTAGCAAGTGTTTTCCTGCAGTTTACTGTAGTAATTAAACATCAACTTGATCTGGAATGATGCAAATAGAGTAACTAAAGTGCTCCAGAACAAACTAAAGGGGGGGGGGGGGATGAGAGCAATTCACATCC
>CAUOFW020005425.1:373188-458260 GCA_963454935.2 Ilex paraguariensis
GGGGGGGGGGGGGCATGAGCAATGCACATCCCACTATATACCCTCTCTTCAGTTCTAGCCTTTATGTTTTTCCACTTATTTGAATTCCTAAGCGTGGCCAAGTGGTAGCATTCTATAAGTAAAATGACCAAACTGACTCAGAGTTCATTGGTTAAGGTGATAGGAGTGATGGATGACAAGAGAAAGTTTATGGAGTGGCCTATTCACTTATAAAAGCTACAAATGACTGATGCTGACTAGCTTAGTTTCCGCATGGATGATTTTGCATTCTTAATAGTCTCACCTTTCCTATTTGCAGCCCCACTCTAGCTTGTGGAGGGACAAAAGATTAACTGAATATATTGCAAACATGCAAAGTTAAAGGGAAAACAAAAACAAACACAGAGACTTGAACCTGTGACCTCTTGTCCAAGCTTCAATCCGATGTTAGACCAACAATTGCTCCAACGCAAGTAAGATCAAATTATCCCCATCAAAATTAAATACTATATAGTCTCATTTTAAAGGGAGAAAATGTATTCGTCATCGTTATATTGAACACGTTTGAGGCTTAGCCCAACTGGAGGTTACAAAGTTTGATACATATCGTTGGGTCCAGGACTCCAGATCAACAGCTTAAGTGTCTGTGACAATGTGGCAGTTGCCATTGATCAAGAAGGAAAATCCAAAAGAGGAACTTGAGTTTTTGGTGTGATTGCCTGGGAATTGAGATAGATCAAACGATTTTGCTATAGGCGACAATTGATAACCAAAAGAAAAGAAAAAAGGAAAATTGATTGTTTGACATTGTGCATGGGCAGACTCTCATAGGCTAGCTTGTCTAGGACTATCAAATCATGATGCACAATTTTGCTTTGTGCTAGTAGATTCTATACCTACTACTTATCTTATCAAACTTATGGCTTGCACCGTATAATACAGACGATGCTGTTAGTCTTGTTAGACTAACAACTTCTTTGTGTGGAATGTCTACTTTGCTGGCACTCTCTCTCTCTCTCATAGGTTTACTTATTAATTTCCTTCTTTGTGGCCAGCTGTCGCAGTGAATGCTAAGCTTCAATATGCTGTTGTTGAAGTGCAATCAGTTTTGGCAGATGTTTCTACGTCTTCTGCAGTTGGAAAAAAGAGGCTAGGCAATGTTTTGAAGGAGCATAAGAAGCCCTGCCTTATCGTTGCTTCAGATCTTGTAACAACATTGGAAACAAAATGGGGCACGAAACTTATTGTGAAGAAAACAGTACAAGGTTCAGAGCTCGAAAATTACAGGTCATGTCTGGAAACAGAATAATGAATTGTACTGTATTTTGGGAGCATTTTATGCCACACAATTTTGCTGACGTCATTAACTGGTTTTCATGTAAAATTTATTGCTAAAATTTACATCGTATAGTACAGAAGTTTTTTAGAATCATTGTTTTATAAATTTCCAGCAATCGTGCATCTCTAACATGTGGTTTCCAACCGTTACTTCAGGTATATTCTTCCAATTGGTGATAGAGAATGCCCTGTTGTCATTGGAGGAGACTACATTACGACAGAGTCAGGAACTGGACTAGTCCATACAGCTCCTGGTCACGGTCAGGAAGATTATGTAACTGGCCTGAAATATGGTTTGCCTATACTTTCCCCTGTAGATGATGATGGCAAGTTTACTGAAGAAGCTGGACAGTTTAGTGGGTTAGATGTACTTGGGGATGGTAATGCTGCTGTTATTGACTACTTGGATGAACATTTGTCAATTATCTTGGTAGAGCCTTACAGTAAGTTGCATTCCCCCTTTTGCAATTCTAAATTGAGTCATTCATCTATTCTTCTTTCGGAATGTTATTATTAGAGAGGATTAGAAACTTATGTATGTAAATTTCATCACTGTTTCTATCATACAGATCACAAGTATCCATATGATTGGAGAACAAAAAAGCCTACTATATTTAGGGCAACTGAGCAATGGTTTGCATCTGTGGAAGGATTCCGGAAGGCTGCTATGGATGCAATTAGCCAAGTAACATGGATTCCACCTCAGGTATTTGGTCCTTTACTGCATCAAGTAGCCTAGAAGTAATACAAGTTCCCAGCCTTTGGCTTTTTATGCTTCTTTTTGTTTCCTTTTAAGAGCCTCCCTAGGCATTGATTCTTTACTTTATGAGGATATTGTTCAATTTCCTTCTGGTGCTTTAGATTTTACGTAGCTTCATTCTTGATTTTGTAGCTTTCTTTTCATCCAATAATTTTATGCTTTTAATAAAGGTTTCATTTTGTTTGACAATCTCATTACCTTTGATCAGGCAGAAAACAGAATTTCTGCAATGACTTCTAGCCGCTCAGATTGGTGTATATCACGGCAAAGGACTTGGGGTGTCCCCATTCCAGTCTTCTATCATATCGAATCAAAGGAACCTTTAATGAATCAAGAGACGATTGATCATATCAAGTGTAAGGCGGCTCCTACATCCAATGATTGCTTTCTACGTTTCTCTATCATATTTGGTTCATAATATATGTTGTTTAATTCGAAGAACATCTTTGATATTCATCTAGAACTTCTACTATCCCATATTTTTATTCCTGTTGTCCATGTAGAAACTTAAAATCCCTTTTCTCTCTCTCTCTCTCTCTCTCTATATATATATATATATATATATACACACACACAGACACATATATTTATCCAGACACATGTATTTCTCTATGCATATATATTCTTAGCTAGTTAAGGAATGTGGCTTTAAGAATGCGATATATGTATACATCTCTAAGATATATGCATATGCTCTTGCAGTGCATCATATGCCTTCCAGATTGTTGGAATCTCAAGTTTGTATTAAGAATTGTCTTAGTTTATATCTAAATTTTGAATTTTCCCATGCTGTGGTCATTCATTTGGCAGCTATAATTTCCCAAAAGGGGAGTGATGCATGGTGGTACATGTCGATAGAGGAATTACTTCCCGACACACATCGCCATAAAGCGTCATACTATGTAAAGGGGACGGACACGATGGATGTGTGGTTTGATTCAGGTATTATAACAAATGACATGAAACTATTTCGTATATGAGAAATTTATGTATTTATCACAAACTCATGAATTCGCTTTCGTGCTGCTTTGTTCCCACCATTGGCTTCTTTAACTACTACAGGGTGACATCATTCTGATCCTTTTCGGACATCAATTGTGAATTTTAAGTTTATCTTTAATGGGGGAAAGGGGTTGTGGAAGACACTTTTATGTCCTTTGTAACTAGTTGCAGAATAGTTGTAGTAGTAATGTAGCTGTTGTTGTCATAATCATGGAATTTTGTGCTCGATATGCAAACAAAGATCACTTCTGCTCAGATTAGTAGTACACTTGAATTGCTTTTGAGGGAAATAATACAACAGAAACTTGAAAGCTTCCAAGAAAGCCATTATGCAAATAAAGGCCTCCGGCCCTCATGTTACTCATGATGAGAGTAGACACCTGATCTGATAGGAAAAACCTGCTGAACAGTCCTATCCATTCAGGCAGAATCTCATGTTGCTTCCTTTGTCCTGATGTCTGCCTCCCATATGTGGCAAGCTTCTATGCATTGACCTCTTGTTTCTTGTTCATCCTACGGTGGCTTAGAAATATCTAGGAAATTGAGGGAGGAAAAAATGTGTGTCCAACCTATGCTTTTACGACTTGCTAATTTTGAAATCATTGGGCTTGTTTGGTTCTTGGTTAAAACCTGGTTTTCTCTCTCCCAAAACTGAGAAAAAGCAAGCAGCACAGAATGTATTTCAATACTTTCTGGAAATTTCCTGTCAGATTTCAGAAATTACCAGTGGGAAAGATGTACCCTAGCTATTTGAGAATGCAAGAGCATGATGCTGAAGCCTCGCCTTTAAGATTTATGCCTTAGTCAGATTGAGGTCCCACATTTAAAGGCCTCACATGCCCCTTGTGATAACAAGATAGAGCTGCTAAATTTTTTCTATCAAAGGGTGATATATTGTTATCATAATCTTCTTGTTATTTTATTTTGATAAAGGTGTGCCTTTCTATAAGCTCCATAAGCATTAAACAAACATCTTAAAAGTAGTTGTTTTCTTCTTTTAATGGGCCCATCTTTTTTACATTTTTATTTTCATAAAATGGACCATCAAAGATGGAACATCCTTCATTGGGATTCTCAAAAGGATTACTTTAATCAACGAAGAAACACACGACAATATGAACTATTTCTCATTGACTAATGTCTATGGATCCGAATGGTTAATTGATTCTTTGCATTTTTTGTAGCATAAAGAACACATAAAAAAGTGCATCAAAATGTTAAGCCTGTCAGCACTTGCTTAGAATCTCGAGTAATTGATGTTAAATCTTGTTACCGAAGTGTGCTTTAAGCTGGTTTAGTAAACCTTTGTTATTTATTCATCTTGTTGAACAAGGGGAAAGACAGATTTATGGGGGTATTAGGCAGAAAGCTTGGGATTTCTGATTCCTCTATCACATTCAGAATGTTTGGTGTAGTCTGCTAAAAGAAGTCAGTGCCCAGTGTTTGTAGATTTTTGTTCCGTAGCACATTCCACACATAATGGATAGTGTTGCTGTATAAGTGCATACTCCTCCAGATCCTTTTCCTATCTGACATCCCACCAGCATTTTCATTACATATTAGTCTAGGTTGTCATTTTGCAAGCATGGCAATACCCACACTTGGATTTTGATACTTCTGATACCAATTGTACCATTACCAAAATTTAAATTGTCTGCCTCAGGCTCTTCTTGGGCTGCTGTGTTGGAGAAAAGAAATGGCCTTAGTTGTCCTGCAGATTTGTATATTGAAGGCACCGACCAGCATCGTGGTTGGTTTCAGAGTTCTTTGTTGACAAGTACTGCTACAAAAGGTAATGAGCGTGTCTGAATTTGATCTTTATCTAGTTCATATATGTGAATAAGAAAAATTGCCCACAAATTTTAGTCAACTGCTCATTGATAAATGATAAAGTTTGTCATGTTCCTGAAGCTACAAATTGGTTTTAGGAGACCTAGCACTTGTATGTTTCGGGCCATGCCTTTCGTTGGCCTACTTTGGGTACTGAAACTAGTTCAAAATCACAGCCTACTATGCTTTATTTAAGTTAGTAAGATGCTGCATGATTCTTTGTCATATTTTCTTTTAATATTGCAGGAAAGGCCCCATATTCTAGTGTTATAACACATGGATTTGTACTGGATGAGAGAGGATTAAAAATGAGCAAATCTTTGGGTAATGTTGTAGATCCAAGAACTGTAATTGAAGGGGGGAAGAACCCGGGGGTTAGTCACTGGTCACTGGTCACTGGTTATATTATATCATCACATCTCATTTTTGCTGAATGATGACTTGTGTTTCTATTTTTTGTTGACAGGAAGCACATTCCTATGGAGCTGATGTCCTAAGACTATGGGTTTCGAGTGTTGATTATACAGGTGATGTTATGGTCGGGCCTCAAGTCCTCCGTCAAATGTCAGACATATATAGGAAGCTGCGAGGAACGTTGCGATTTCTTCTGGCAAATCTTCATGATTGGAAAGTATGTCAGGTTTTCTGTCAATCATAGACATTGAGTTGAGACCATGCTCATCACTTAAATTTTCCTTACATATACCAAAAGCCATTTTTAATCGTTGTTTCTCGTTATCAATATCATTACCGGAAATATTTGAGAAACACTCTCTCAGAGTACAAACACACACAAGCTTGTATTAAATTTTAGTTCACTGTTTTATCCACTTGTCTGATGCTTCATTTGAAGGTTAAAATTGGGTAATGTTTCTGATTGATCTATACAGATAATGATCTTTTGTGTAGTTAGATATCTCCTTCTTTAGTTTCTCACATTTTTATGATTTATTTTTGCAGGCTGATTATGCTGTTTCTTATGATGATCTTCCCACTATTGATCAGCATGCACTGTTCCATCTTGAAAATGTTATAGAGAACATCAGACAGAACTATGAAAATTTTCAGTTCTTCAAAATATTCCAGGTACATATTTTCTTGATTGCATTGATGACTTGATAAATTTTGGAAACAGATGTAATTTTTTCAATGCCAATGTTCTGTATGTGAAGTGGCCGATAACTTTCACTTTGATTTCCTGTCTTTTTGGAAGAAAAGAAAGTACACCTTTAATAAGGAGAGAATTTGCTAATGTTTTCTTGATATGTAAATAATTGTGTATATTTTTTTTTTTTTTGGGGGGGGGGGGGGAAAATTTACTTGTTTGTAGTATTAATCTTTTGCTCCATCAATTCCCCATATCCGGGGTGAACATAAGCTACTTGTTTGGAATTTATAAGTAATGACAAAATCGAAACCATTTCAATCACCATTGACTAGTCAAAGGGCAAGATCTATTCCTTGTGCATGTTTACCAGAATTCAGGTTGTCAAAACTCTAGTTTTTTTTTTTCCTGTCTAGAGCTTTTACTATTGAGACTTGCACAGTAGTTACATTTCTGAAGGTTGCACCCTCTTAATGTTCAAGTCTATGTTTGAAGTGACACATCCAAGATCCATGAAAAGCTACAAAGTGGTCCTAAATTGATCATTAATTTCTCAAGTATCTGAGGAACCTCTAGGGCTTCTGTTGGATGATGCTGGGCATGTACGTAATATTCATTGAACAGTGGCTTTTAACACGTGTCAGTATTTTTGACTTGTGGTGCAAAGTTTTTGTCTCCAAGAGTACATAGGCCATTAATTGATTAAATGGTGCCATAGATGATTACAAAATTGACTCTCACTAACAAACACTTTTTAAATTTAATTTTTCATATTAAATTTCAATTTTCAGTCCATAACGCATAATTAGTGCTCCTAACTGTTTATCAACCCATGACAGATCATTCAACGGTTTGTGATTGTTGATCTCTCAAATTTCTACTTTGATGTTGCCAAAGATCGACTTTATGTTGGGTAATTCTCGTCTTACTTAGCATTGTAATAAACTATGTATTTAGCTATTACCCGTTCCTTTTCCTACCTTTCATCATTTGCATTGGATTTTTCTTGAGATGCTTTAATATCACAAGTTTTACTTTTGTGCTGAACGCTACACACATTTGTGCAATGAATCTAGACGGATTGTTTGTCTTGTAGGTTTCGTAAATTCTATGGTCTATGATTCTCTGTTTCTGGCCTAGTACGCACAGGACCCTATGTTAGGATATTCTCAAGGTTGCATTGGATTTATGGATGCAAAATGTATGTAATTGAATTAAATCACTTACAATTCTAAGAAAAAGGGAGAAGTATTCAATCATGTAAGTGGGATAACTAAATGTTGTTTAATAGCTTAGAATTTTAACATTGCATAGGTATATTGAGAGCCTCATTACAAGTGAATTTGAAAAGTGAAATAACAAAACAAAGGCATTGAACATGAAATCACCTTTTATCAAATTGTTCATTCATTACAATCTAATAAACTGGTCTAATTTGACGTTCTTGTACTCTGAAAACTGTAGCTGATTGTAAGAACACATCGATGATGCTTCTCTAAGGTGTTATCTTTCCAGGGGCTCTACAAGTTTTACACGGAGAAGTTGTCAGACCGTTCTTGCAGCACATCTACTTTCCATAGTAAGGGTGATTGCTCCAATACTACCTCATTTGGCTGAGGATGTGTGGCAGCATCTTCCTTTTGATTATATTACTGAAGATGGTCATATTGCCCAATTTGTTTTTGAGTCAAGATGGCCACCATTAAATGAAAGATGGCTAGCTTTCCCTGAGGAAGAAATTGATTTTTGGGGTAAAATTCTTGAGGTAATCATTCTTCTTCCTGTCAAGATAACAAACTGATCTAAATGACAGTTTGTAATCCAAGCGTATGCTTTGTTAAAAATTCATAAAAAATGTGATAATAATTAGACAACTGCATAATATTTTGTTGAATCTCTCTCTCTCTCTCTCTCTCTCTCTCACACACACACACACACACACAGCAATTTCCTGAATTATTTTGTGCTTTTAAAGTCTATGAGGAGTGTAGGTTGTGGGTAGCCCTTTTGTATCAGGCTATTGGACCCCTCTTCTCCCACCCCCACCCCCACCCCCACCCCAAAAGAAAATAGTGGGAAAAAAGAAAGGAATTTATGAGTTGCTAATGCATATAAACTTAAGATTTGCTAATCGCAATCCCCCTTAATGCATCAGGAAAAATCAGTCTTATATGATTTTAAAAATTTCAAGCTAACTGTTTTGCAACACAGCATTTTGTCCTAATTTTAGCCACTTTGTCCAGCTGAGAACTGAGGTGAATAAAGTCCTGGAGGTTGCCCGTACAGGGAAGTTGATTGGTTCCAGTTTAGAGGCAAAGGTCCATCTCCACACTTCAGATAATGGCCTGGCTGCAAGGTTAAATGACATGATTAAAGCAAGGAATGAAGCAGACACGTTGCCTCGTATATTCATAACATCTCAGGTATGCTTGATTCTTTTTTACACGTTTCAGGTAAAAGCCTCTGGCTCAATCTAGTTATGCAATATTGTATAACTCATATCATTTATAAACTATGTTGTATACAAACTTATATCAGAAGTTTGGGAAAATTGCACCCTACCACGCTCTAATCTTCATTTTTATCATGGGTGTACGGGCAATTGCTTGCTCTTAAAAATGATGGGTAAATTGATGAAACATCCACTTTTAATGGTTGACTGCAGGTAGAAATTCTTTCATCCTTGGAGAATCAACAATCTGAAAATATACCATACAATGGAGAATATCTCATTCAAGGGAAGGACAAAGTTTGGATTGGTGTGTCTTGTGCAGATGGCTTGAAATGTGAAAGATGTTGGAATTTCTCGCCCCAAGTTGGTTCTTTTGCTGAGCATCCTTCACTTTGCAGTCGTTGTTATAAAATTGTCGCTGGTCAATCAAGCCCTGCTTTAGCTGCGGTCAGCTGAGATCACATAGGACAGAATTGAATTCAAAAACACTGTGTCAGCAACTGAATTGAGTACATTTATCAATATCTCTCTCTAATCTCTACGCCCGTGTTCAAAACCTGCTTTGCGGTGAAAGCATAATTTTGGTATGGTTGATTACAATAGGTTCAATTTGCTTAGTAAATGCTGGAATTTGTAGTGATCAGAAAAGAGAAGCTACATTTGTTTGTAGAACGGTACATCTTTGTAATTTATCATGATTGACATTGATGGCATATAGGATCAATATACTTTTCTCAATGTTCTTGGCTGTCTGTAATTCATTAAGTATAGTCTTTGTATCTTGTAAAGAAACATAATAGCAGGTAGTATGAGCATCTCTAACATTTCATGCATATTTATATTGTGCGATCTATTTATCGCATATTCCACCACCTTTTCTGTTTTAACCATTCATCTTCCTCTCCTTGTCTCGTTCAATTGTAATATACATTGAATGGATAGAGGGTGAGGGGTGGTGGAGTGGCTAAAGTTGAGGATGAGGTAGCGGTGTCAATCCTATCTATTGCACAGGTCTCCAGTCTATGGTGGCGTCTCAGAGAAATAGCTGGACGAAAACCTTAAAAATGTTAAGTGAACACGACTCTTGTTTACATTAGCGTCTTAGAGAATAGCTGGTAAGCAACCTTACAACCTATTTTGTTTTTGGGGAATTTTACTTTGCACCCCAAAAAATTTAGGAATTTTTATTTTATACCCTCCTAGATTATACTTTTTACATTAAACCTTTAATGTATTAAAAATATTGTAAAATAGCCTTTCCGTTAGCTTTTATTTCTTATTTTGTCCACCTCAAATGAGTTGATTTTTAGCGAAATGAGAAACGGAAGTTATCCAAAGCGCCACACTGGAATAATTTTAATACATTGAGGTATAATTTGAGAAATTTAAAGCCTGTTTGGTGTGTATATCAAAAAACGGTATGTGAAAACTATTTTTGATAAGAATTTTAAGTTAGTGTTTTTAAAAAATTTTAGATTACAAAACTTGTGTGGTAATATATTTTTAAAAATAGTTTTAAAGAACAAAAATTATAAAATCTGTTTGGACAATAATCATAATTTTCACCTATCTTTTTCTTTCCCTTATCTTTGTCTCCACAAAACACACACACACACACATAAAGGCATACATACACACTCACACAAACACAACACACACATATACATAGATCCACACATATCTGTACTCAGATCTGTGTATATTTGTAGTTGTTGCGAAAAAGAGAGAGAGAGAGAGAGAGAGAGAGAGAGAGAGGGGAGGCAGACGCTGGGCGCTGAAGAGAAAGGGAAAAAAAAAAACGAAGACACTGGGCAGTGAAGCTCAGTGAAGACGTTGGGCAAAGTGGAGAGAGAGAGAGGAACGAAAAAAAAAAAAGACGTTTACTGCTAAGGGAATTCGAAGGGCAGACTTCATTTAATTTGTCTCTGTGTTTCCAAAATTTTCAAAGAAAATTGTGAAAACAAGTTTAACTTGTTTTCTATTTTTTTGCTCCAATTATCTTTTTTTCTCAAAAATTTGAGAACATAAATGCTAAGCAAACAACTTTTGTGTATTTTTGAAATTTTAATAACAAAAAACTGTTTTCAGAAACAAAACAAAACATGCCTTTAATCTTTGAAATTTAAAGGGATAATTTTTTTAAAAATTATCATTTTTGTGGATAATTTATAACATCTGTGATTATTTTTATTACGATTGTGGTTGTTTTTATCACTGTTGTGATACCTAAAAAAGTGATAAAAACAATTATAACAAAAATGGTAAAAACAACTATAATAAAAATAACCACAAATGTTATAAATTATCCATAAAAATGGTAAAAATAATTACCACAATAGTCGTAAAATTAAACACATCAATGTTAAATCATCCACAACAGTGATAAATTTTTTGATTGTAAAATGAATAACAAAAATTGTAAAAATATCTATTAAAATAATAAATTTTAGAAGTGTAAGTGTTGTAGTTATCTTTTGATAAAAAAAATAAAATAATAAATTTTAGAGGTATAGTACCGAATTTCTTTTATCGATACCCTAGTCAAGTCCAAAGTTGGGGGAAGTAAGAGGTTTATAACTCCACCGTCAAAAATTAAGCAACCTCAGCCGCTGTTACTAGTACAATTTCAATATCTTTTCATTGTTGTTTTTCACCATCCCAAAAATTGAAGTCACCCAAGAAATTCACACGAATCCATCCGAAATAGTATGAATTAGATATATGATACACAAATGTTTATTAGCGTGTTCTTCTGCAATCATTTCAGGCGCCTTGCCACGGTTTATGACTCTCTTGCACCTTCTACTAGCACATTCTACTCATAGGGAAACACTGAATTTCATACCATCAACAATGTGAAATTGAAGAGCACTCGATACAAATTAGACTATGCTTTTCAATGTTTTCATTGATAATTATATAATCTTAAAAAAAAAAACACTATGACACAAGAAGATAGTGGTTAATCAAGGAATACAATAACCAATAAGCTCAGACAAATACAGATAACAACAAAATACAAACTGGCAAGTATAAAAAATAGAGAGGTACATCAAAAAAACAATCATGAGGTAAAAAGGGCATCTAAATCTTTGACTTGAAGCCATCAATTTCTTTCGCATTCATGAAGATACCTTGACAGCTTTAAATGCAGGGTGAAGCAACCCAAGCTCATCCTTAACTTCAAGTGGATTGCTAGTCTCATTCCTTGTTCTCTTAACTCTCCTACTTGCAAGTGACTTGTGAGTGAACCCATACATCTGCAGAATCTGATTATCCCCAAAATTAAATGCTCTATCCATCTGCTTCAAGCACCTCTCCACGGGATAATCTCCAAACTTCCCACAAGGCTTGCAACCCACAAAGTGAGTAACAAGCGGCCACCGATGATCGCCAAGACCCGGATGGTAATTCTCAATCATTTCCTCATACCTATCCACCAAAATGCCCCAATAACCATGTAAATAATAAGCATTTTCAAGATACACCTTATCACCCCACCTATCCCTCTGACTCTCCAACAAATAAACCATAGCAGACTGATCATCAGCTTCAAAAACTGGCCTACCCTTAAGCTCTCTAGTCAATATCTTCCCAGCCTCATCCCTAATCTTCCCTTTTGGCCCCATTGGTGCCCAGACATCAAGAATGTCCAGAGACCATTGACAATTCCTAAGCAAAAAACTACCAGTGTTCAATCCAATCCAATTCTTCTGATCATACACCATCTCATTCCACCCATGCATCACAAAGTTATGATCCTTATACCTCTCCCATGGCACCTCAAATGCCATATCTGTAAACATGGCATCACTATCCATCCACCACAGAAACTCCACCTCTGGATGCATCAACAAAAGCTTCCTAATCAATGGCAATTTAGCCCAGAATCCAGCCATTTCAGCATCAAGCAAAGCGAAATTGTAAAAGATCTCAATCCCATGTAACCTACAATAATCAATCTTGTTCTTTATCGATTTCAATAGATAATGATCTCCCACTGGGTTTTCACACGGTTTTGGCGATGACCCAGTAACCAACAACACCCTAGGCTTATTGGGTGCAATGAAATTCGGAAAATTCGAGTTTTTCTTCAACCATTCAACCCTTTGCTCATCCCAATCAGAGATTTTAGGTCCCAGACTATAGGGCTTGTTTGGATCTCGTTTTTGATCACCTTCTTCCTCATCAACCAAAAGTTTCTTGATATCGAAGGTGGCGTAATTGTTGGAATCCGAATAAGAGTCAGTGGCGGTGGAGGTGGTTGTTGCGTCGGCTTCTTCCAGAACACGGCGGGGCTCCACCCTTTTCCGGTAGTAGTGGAAGGTCTCGCGGATCTCATTCAAGTCTTGCTCCGGCGTTCCAAATTTTCCGGCACCCAAGTTTCCCCGGAGGACGATGACTGTGAGGAACAGGCAAAGCAGTGTGAGCTTGCCGTTCCGAAGAATTCTATGGATTTGTCGAATCCGACGAGCGCCTAAAAACCGCTCCAACATTGTATTGAATCGAAAGGTGGAATTTACAGTAGTGTTACAGAAATTTCGAATGAAGGGTTTTTAGGAGGTGGAAAAGGAAAGTTGGAAATTGAATGGCATTGGAGAAGATTAGAGGAAGAAGATCGGGTCTTTTCAGTGAGTTTTTACGACCAAATTGAGATCTAGAAATTAGGACAAATAGGGTTTGATACAAAGTTCTTTGAATGTCGGTGACCAGAGTTGTGTGTGTGTGTGAGAGAGAGAGAGGGAGAGAAGTGGAAGGTAGACTCGGAGAAGGCGGAAGAAAAAGGATTCAGACAATTTTTTATTATTTTTGTCATTTTGCTTAACGCTATGCACGTAATCACATATCGAAGAACATAGACGTGCGGATTTAACGTATTATTAATACTAACATGCTACATTAATTTAATGGACTTCTCTCGTTTATGGGAGAATTATTATTATACTTTATATTCCAAGAGATTTTAAATTTTTTAAATTTTTAAAAATTAAAATTTTCATATATTAAAAATATTATAATATTAAATTGACGAAAAGGAAAATTGTTTAGGCAGACGTGTTGAAAAAAAAAAAAGTTATTGCATTGAAATTAATTCAGAGATATAGATCTTGGTATTTATGTCATTAATTATATAAAAAATAAAAAAAATCATATGTATGACATTTTAATTAGACAAAAAAAATACTATATTCCACGCTAAGATTAAGATTAGGAATAACATTAATATTCTTAGCTGCAGTCAAACGCAAATTCAGTGGTAGGCGCCAGATTGGGCTCGCTCTCAGGCTCAGCACATTGTTTCACAGCTCATGCATTGTGATTGTGATTGTGATGTTAACTTATAGTATAATGTCCTTTTTGCCCTTTTCCGCGTTAAACCTGTCACTTACACTTGTACATTTGATTTTATTACATGAACACCCCTTATATTTTAAAAATGACATTGAAACCCCTTAATTAATCGATCAAATCCATGCCTAGATCTAAACCAATCACCCCCGCCCAAGGTCACACTCCACGACCCGCGACCCATGACTTGAAACTCTCTATGCCCGAAGCCCCAACAATTAAGCAATACCTTTTTTTTTTCCCTCTTTTCCTGCACCACCCCCAACCTCCACCGTTCAGTCACCATTCCTCTCCGTCTCACTCTGCCTCCCACACACAGTTGCTTTAGGAAGAGGTACCACCATCGATCCTCCATGACTCATGGCAGAACTCTCCCAACATTCAAAAAGTGGATCTAGAGCATAGATCTGAAGTACGTATGTGATATCGAAGTACTGATATAAAGAAATTTGATCAAATCAAAGCACAAATTCCCGCTGCCATTAGCAGTGTTAGTGCACAGTTGTGAGGGTTGCTGACAAAGCTTACTCAAACAGATTGCAGATCACAAATGACAGATTGCGTATGTGTGTGTTTATGTATGAGAGAGAGAGAGATTGTATATGTTGGTTGTTGGTGGTGGTTTGAATGCGTTTGTGTGGTGGCAATGGTGAGCAGAGGTGGCTGTTGTTGGTGGTTAATGATGAGTTTTATCTAGTTGGTTTGGAGTTGTCTGAAGATGGGTTGCGTCCAGGTGGTGTGGAGGCGGAAGTGGTTTTAGTGGGTTGTTGTCTCTCCCTCTTTCTCTCCCTCTCTCTTTGTGTGTGCGATCCCTTGTTGTGATTTGGTTTCGGCGATGGTACAAGTTGGGAAACCGGTGATGATGGGCGGTGGGAGGAAGAGTTTACTTAATTAGATAAATAATAAATAAAAATAAATTACTATTGGATAATTGGATAGATAGTTATTAAGATTTTAAAAAACTGATTAATTTTTAAATTGTAATAGTAATCCCAAATATTATTTAATAAACAAGAAGCATTCAATATTTAACTTATTAATTTGATAGATTAGAAAATTAAACATTTAAGGGTTAAAAGTTTAATCTATATATGAAATAAATGACGGGTAAATTTGTAGGGTAAGAACAATATATATTTAAATTATTAAAATTAATTTTGAAAGTTATTTTTGGTATTCTGAGGATTATTATTGATGACATCAGTTTTAACTGTTAACAATTCTAACGTCTGTTAGTTAGATGGGGTGTGATTGTTACAAGTTATAAATGTTAAGGGAGATCGGTGTCATTTTAAAATGTGAAGCGGTGTTTGTGTATTAAAATCAAATGTCAGGAAATGTAAGTGATATTTACCTTTTTTATAAAAAATATTAAATGATATATCTATATTTATATCTCTATTACTTATAAATGTGAAATTTTTTTGATTTTTGATTTTATGTTTAATTATTATAATAAAATTAATTATACTTACTTATATACGTTCATCTATTTTTTTAATATTATTTGATTTTGAACTTATTTTAACTCTTTTATAAAAAATTTTTATATTTTATTACATAAATTAGCAATTGGCCACGTTGGATGCTTCTAGAAAACACCACCTGCCCAACTTTTCTGTCCACTTTGCGTTGTGTTGAGTTGTCAATGGAGTTCAGTTGATTGAGTTCATTTTTTTAAACAAACTAAAAAAATTATTTAAATTTTTCTTATTTAATATTACATAATATTTTCAAATACGGGATAATTATTGGTTTAATATCTACAAGATACCTTTGAATTCATAACTTGTGATTTAAAATAAAAAAAAAAAGTTTATATAAATTAGTACGGGAGTTGATTCAATTACATTCTTCCAAGTCTCTGATCATCTCCTTGAGTAGTTTTTTTCTCTAAAGTTTTATTTTTTAATTTCTCTAGTAACATGGCAAACTTAATTGTTTAATGTCTCTAGTATCAATTTTTTTTTTCTCCTCATACTAAGATTTCCTCTAATAAGTTTTTTTTTTAAATTCTCCACTACGTGCATTATTCACGATTAATGATTAAGGAACCCACTTATATATAATAAATCTTATTTAAATGTATGATAGTGTAGTATATATATTAATGTATACTAATATTTACTAATAATGATAAATTATATAACTAATTATTTATTGGTAGTTAAAGTGACTCTCGAAAACAAGAGTTACAACTTTTCAAATAAAGGTGTCTATTGACATTTAAATGAAGAGTTACACCTCTTGTAAATAGTGTATGAAACATTATAAATATAAGGTTCCTATCCTTGGCCATGAGGATGAAGTTAGTTGTTACATTCTAACTCTATTATCATATTTTGTTGAGATTATTTTCAGAGTTTCATTCAGATTGAGTTCTGATTGAAAAACTATTGTGATGATGATGATGGTGGTGGTGGATTTTGGGTGATGATGGTAGTAGTGATAACCATGAGTGACGGTTGTGGTGGTGGACTGGTGGTGGGCGACAGTGATGATGGTTGACATTAATGGTGATAGGGCAACAACAATGGTGGTGGTAGTGGTGGGTTGTGGGGGTGGGCAGTGACGAAGGTGGTGGTGGGTGATGACGAGTGCTTTTGGGTGACAATGTGATTGATAGTAACGAATGACAGTGGTGGGGGTGGGTGGCGATAATGGTGTGCGATGACGGGTGGTGGTCGTTGGTGGTAGGGGTAAGTAAGAGTGGCTAGCGATGATGGCTGGTGGTGGGTTATGGTAGTGGGAAGTGGTGGGCAACAATAGTGGTGGTGGGTACTAATGGTGGGCGACGGTAGTAGTGAGATGATGGTGGTAATGATAATAAATATAATAATAAGATAACGATGATAGTGGGTGGTGTTAGTAGACGACGGTGGTAGAAATCGATGGTGAGTGACAATGGTGGTGAGGGTTGTTGCAGTGGAGATTGTGATGGTAGTGTTGGTGGGGCAGTGATGGTGGTAGGGGTGATGAAGGGACAGTGACAATGGTGGTAGGGTGGCGGCAGCGGTGATAGTGGTGGTGGTAGTGGGTGTGGTGATGGTGGTGGTGGTAATGGGTGTGGTGATGGTGGGGCGGTGAGTGTAATGACGTTGGTGGTGGTGGAGATATTGATAATGGTGATGATGGTAGTGGCGGTGATGGTAATGATGGCGGTGGTATGGATGGTGGTGGGGCGGTGGGGGAGTTGTAGGGGTAATCGTGGTGGTGGGGTGGTGGTACTGATGATATTAGTCGTTGAATTAACTTTAAAATAAAATTTAAAAATATTTCAACCGTAAAAAAAAAAATCATTTCATTTATGTTTTAGAATTTGAATTGTATTATACTTTATTATATAAATTTTGTGCATTCTTCATTAAAAAGAATATAAAACAAACACAATCATAAATAACAATGTTATTTAGATCTAATTTGTTGAGTTAATGTATCATAACAATACTAATGGACATTTAGTATAATAATACTCCTTATCTTGTAAAAATTTTGCCTTCTTGAGGTTAAGGGTTTAAGTCCCCCTTTCCCTTCCCCTTCCCCCTCCCCCCCCCAAAAAAAAATGTATCATAAACATTGGATTGACAATGAACCCCAACATTAATTAGGGTCTACTATCAATTTAATGACAATGACGCATTAATTCAACAAATAAGGGTAACAAATTAGGCACAAACAACATTTTTTTACCTTAAATAGATGAGATATAAATTTAGCAATTTTTTTTTATTACCTTCCTTTTACCTAAAAGACTTGGAAGAACACAATAAAAATGACATTGCAATCCCTAGATTGTTGGTTTTCTATAAGTTGGTGATTATGTTAGCACCAACCAAATGGGCTCTAATGAAAATTTGAAGACAGATTTTTCTCGTTCATTGAAAGATTAAAATTACGTTTTGGGGTATTATTTTAGTTACATAAAAAACGAAAATGTTTGACAATGTATCGAAAACAAAATAAAAATGAAGAAAAAATTTAGATATTTATTTTCAAAATATACAGAAATATCTTGAAGTACTTCGAAACATTCTGAAACAAACTGCTAAACACATATTGAAAATATCTCGAAACATCCCAAAACACTTTCAAGCATTATTTTTTGATTCAATCACTGATTCATTTCGATCTCTTTGGAAACGAAAACGTTTCGATCGTTCCGTCCTCTAATCAGTATATGAGGAATAAAACAAATCAAAAAATATCACTAATATAATACCCACTTCAGAAGAAAACAAGCTTGAAATTAACAATAATGAGGAATGCCATCCAAACCAAACAAGGCCTAACAAGATCTCCAGCAATTGGGTTCACCAGTTTGAACCTCCGGCGACATGCAACAAGAGCCCCAAAATGCGCAATACACGATACGAATCCGACATGAATTGCACCCATCTTAAGCACAAGAGGATCCCAACCTAAGCTTAAGGAGACTTGAGCAATGTAAAAAGGCAATGCTTTGGGTTGGCTATGGAATCCTCCTTCAGCCCACACCAGCCAAGCTGCTAAACCCATGAGTAATGATGAACCCATTGAGGCTAGGTGCATTAGCCAAAGAGGTGGGAACCAAAATGGCTTGGCTAGGGTCCGGTATCGATGACCCGAACCGAAGAAAAATATTACAATCATGGTTAGGACAAAAGGGACTATTAGTGCAACCATTAGTGACCGGACAGCCTGCTTCGCCATTGCCATTTTCTTTTGTTGTCTAGTCTTGGCAGCCGCAGTGGTGGAGATGGGGTTGGTGGTGGTGGATGCGGTACTGCTGGTGGTAGTGACATTGTCTTTGAATCGATGTTGGAGGTTTGGGGAGGCCATGGACACAGCATAAGAATGAGAAGATGTGACTTTGAACTTTTAGATGAAGTGAGGAAGGAATGCAAGGGCAAAAATGAATGTTCAAGAGCAAATTTAGGGTGCAAAGGTTATGTGGATGTGTGGATTTAAAGAGAGACTATTGGGTATAGTTATTGTGTGGATCATATCATATGAATCTGAAAAAAGAATTATGACCATTCTTTCCACATTTCTATTCCTACCATTCAATTGTATCATTTTTTTTTTTTTGTTAATTATCGATTTAATTCTATGAATTTTGATTTTTAGAAATGCCAAAGCTAAAGTGTTTCAAACTCTTAAGAATAGACATTATTGAGAATAAATGTGATTGCATATATATTTAACATTAATCGAATTGCTCATGAGTTTTTTTCGTAATCCAAACAAGAGATAATTATTTCGTATAGATATTCTAACAAATTGATGTCTTTCAAAAATTTTTTGACCCTTGACGAGAATTAAACTAGACAAATACGAATTCCCCAGATTTTATTTATATACAATAGATATCACCTATAATCGAGAGATGACCAGTGGAGTTCATATAGGGGTGCAACTTGAGCAAGCTAACTTGATTTCAATCCGAGCCCAATTCAAAAAATTAGGACTTGGGTTAGGATTTTTAATACTTAAGTTAGGCTTAGGTCAAAAAACTTCAACCCAAATTTAATTTGGACGAGTCTCAGGTTGAGCCCGAGTTGAACCCAAATATTAAAATTGGGTTCAACTCGAATGAATACTATATACATACAATTTTATGCTAGAGTTAATCTCAACTTAAGTCTGTGCCTCCCTAAAACCCTCACTCACTCTCAATCTCTCGCGGTCTCTCAGTCTCATTCTCAGATTTCTCTCTCCTGCGCCTCTTCCATCTCTCAGCCTCCATTATTTTCGTCTCTGATTATGCAAGGATTTTGTTTAAACAATAAACTCTATATTTGAACAGTGAATTCTATGTTACAAATAACACTGTAATAAGAACAAAGTCAAATAAAAAGGCTATTCGTTCGAGGTCCCCCGACCCAACCCAACCCAATCCAACCCAAATTGTCAATCTAAGACACTGTTTATTACCTCATCAAATACAGAGGAGCTCCAAACCGAGTTTTTTTCCAAACTTAATTTCATAATTCAATCACTTTTAAACTTAATTCATAAACTCAATTTTTTTAAAAAAACGTCATTTGAAATGACGTTTTTTTCTTTAAAAATATCATTTAAAATAACGATTTGAACATAAATTATTTTTCTAAAATCTCATTAAAAATGACATTTTTAAAATCATCATTTAAAATGACATTTTATAAGAAGAATTTGTAACGTGACTTAATATAATGTATGATATTTTGGAACTGTTTATTTTCAGACTTGAATTCGTGATGTATTGTCTGAGTCTGAGCGGTTCTCTTGAGTTTTATTGGGGTGCAGTTCATTTATTAAATGGCCTTATGGGTTCGGGCGATGCTCATGGATCTGTGTTCATGGGTGTTTTCTGAACAGATATCAAGAAGGTGAATCTAAGATTTGTTTGCAATACGTAATAGAGTTACAAAGCTAGTTGTTACTGCTGTAGAAAAGGGCTGGAACTACCCACTCAAAATAAGAATAAATTCCCATCCGAGTTTTGTTTAAATTGGGAGGTAGAGCAAAAGAAATGCTGTATTGATGCTGAGATGTGGAAATGTTTTTACCTAAATGAGGTGTCTTTTCATATCGGTTTTGTTTCACTGAAACTCTGCGGGACCATCACATTTTTAATGTTTTTTGTTATTCTATATAAATGTAAAATTGTAGAAGTTTGTGCTGATTATTTTCATTTCTAGGTTAAATTCCACAAATAAATATTATAGCCTGGGATATTTTTTATTTTTATTTACTGATTTATTTATCAAGATGTACAGCTTGTGGGTATCAGGCAATGTTTGATGTTTTCCTTGGATTATATTAGATGGTTTTATGTTGGTGGTGGTGTTTTCATAATTTTGAATTATTGGTGCTTGTGATTTGTGTCAGAAGGCTCGGCTGATGGTGAGAAGAAGCTGCAGTTGGATCTACAGGGTCTTAATTCAAAGGGTAGGCGATAATTCTCTCTACTAAATGGGGGAAATCTCCACTTCTCATCTGGTATTTTCGATTTAATTTTGCGAGAATTGATGGTATTACAAGTAATAACCAGATACATATACTTTTACCCTTTTGTTTTTGTTTTCTTTTTTGAGTAGGAATCCAAGTAGATGTGGAATTGAAGGGTGCTGGAAATAGTGGGGCTAAAAAGGCATCAGCAGGCAGAGGAAAAGGCGGTTCTGATAGCAAAGATAAGAGAGGGGGACGAGGTGCTGGTGCTGCTTCCAAGAGAAATAGATGAAAGGGCGAATTTTGTTGTTCATAACCAGTTTAAATAGTGTTTCCCCACATCGCCTTTTCCTTCTTTTTCGGGTTCCTTGGTGGGGGTGTTGGTGGATTGTTTTTGCAGCCTTTGTAAAGGGGAAGATAACTCTTTGGTTGACCTTTTGAGTGTCTTGTATTTTTTTTTTTTTTCCAAAATGGTGGCGAGTCATTGACTAGTATTTGATCAAAATATGCTGGCATGTAAGGCCTTTTTTAGCTCATGCAGTTGCTTAGCATGAGCTAAGTTTTTCTTTTTGCTCTCATTCTAATTTTTAGAAGGTTCAGAAATAGAAGAAAGGAGAGACTCGCTACCCATTCAAAGGTGGTGCCACATTTGCATGAGGTTTTCATTACTATGGCTACCATTTTGGAGACTGCTGGGGTGCCAATTGGGTGGTGGTTTACTTGGAAGGGATGGATAGGTGGGAGGAGCTGACGGTGTGGGTGGGGTTAGCCGGGGGGCATGTGGAGGGGAGCGGGGGTGTATTTCGGGAGTTCGTGTTGGATTACTCCGAGGTAAACTATCGAAGGCATTCCAACAGTGGCGAAGGCTGCACACATGGTGGTTGCAAAAATCACCTCGGTCAATTTGTCTAGCATTGTATTAGTGATAACCTCCATGGATGTTTATTGGTATTTGCAAGTAAATGGCATAAAATTGCAGAGTATATGGAAATTATACGCATGGCAAAGAATTGATCCCATGGATTGAAGGATTGATCTAGAAAGCGAAAATCAGAAAAAAAAAAAAAAAGAAAAAAGAATTACAGAGAGAGTTGAAGGGGATTGATCCTTGTGAAAGTGAATCGATTCATGAAATTTGGACAAAAAAGAGATCAGGATTGATCCAATTTATAAAGGATCGATCCAACTTATAAGGAATCAAAAACAATGTCAGATACTCTAGCTTTTCCATTGGCTTTGTTTGATTGTTTTAGAAAATACCAAGCAACCCATTCTAAATTATGATAAAAAAAATATTAAGCGACCCGTTCTAAATTAAGATTAATACTCAGTGTGGGATGACTATGAATGAAATGATGTACGTTGATGATTTATAATTGTAGAATTTCAAAACACGCTTTTAAGTTTTTTTATTAAATATATATTTTACTAATATCTTTACTAATAAGATAGGACTCATTTTGAATTTATTTGAGAAAGCACAGTTAAACCCTCTGCTCCTCTCTCTCTCTCCAATCTGCCATGGAATCATCTGCACAACCCTCCTCCTCGGCTCCTTCTCTCTGCCATGGAACTAGCAGCACAGCCCAGGTATACCCACCTCTCTCTCTATCTCTCTCTCCCTCTCTCTCTTTCACGACCCACAGCAGACACAGATAACACACACACAAACACAACACAAATCTGTGTGTGATTTGTGTTTGGGTTTTTGAATTTAGGTTAATTTGGGTATGTTTAATTTGGGTGTTTTTAATTTGTCTTTTTTAACTTTTGGTGTTTAATTTGGGTGTTTTCAATTTTTTTTTATAGTTATAGTTATGCAATTTTTTTTTGTGAAATGAGGAAAGTTCTTGCTTTATGGAAGCTGTTTTTATATGGTCCTTTGTTTGTGAAATGAGGAAAGTTTTAAGCCGCCTTTCTTTGGATGGATGTGTAAGGACATTTGATGGATTTTAAGGACATTGAGCAAATGGGATGTGTACCTTTCTATCATGAGCTTTGTTAATTTTATTAGCTTACATAATTTAATTTTATGTTCTGTGCTGTGTTCAAGCATCATTATGATGAAAACCATTATAGGAAAAGTAAAAAAAGATGGCACAGAACATAATGATGCTTGAACACATCATTATGTTCTGTGTTGTGGGTCGTGAAAGAGAGAGAGGGAGAGAAGGGGGTATACCTGGGCTGTGCTACTAGTTCCATGGCAGATTGGAGAGAGAGGGGCAGAGGGTTTAATTGGGGGTGGCGTGTGTTTGGGTTCAAAATGGGCGGGATTTTTTTTTTGGGTTGAGATGCATTGCAAGCCATTGGATTGAAATAGAAGAAATGAGATGAAAATGTGGGCCTTTGAATTAAAAGTGGATTTAATCTGAGTCGTTCTTATGCTTTTTCAAATAAATTAAATTTTAAAGTAGAAAAAGATTCAAAATGAGTCCTATCTTATTAGTAAAGATAAAAATATGAAATTAAATTATGCTTTTATGAATTTTATTTTCGATTATAAAATAAGTTCAAATTTTTTATGAAAAAGGAATTAAATTCTAAAATTTATTTATTTATTTATTTATTTGGTAAATCATGATGTGAAACATAAAGTGAGGTTATTTAGCTTTTATGAAATTTATTACAAGTTGGTAGTCGGAAACTTTTGGCTAAGAAAACGTCAATGTAAAACGTTAAGGGGTAGAAAACTTCAATGTAAAAGGCTTAGGGATAAAAAATGTCAATATAAAAGCTAAGGGCGTAGAAAATGTGATTAAACATAACATGATATAAAACGTCATTATAAATAATTTTTTAACCTCTTTATTTTTTTAAACGTCTGTTAAGTTCCGTTAAAAATTCTTGTTACAAAACGTCATTAAAAATGATGTTTTAGGGAAAAAAAAAATTTCATGTTCAAATCGTCATTCCAAATGACCTTTTTAGGGAGAAGACGTCATTTCAAATGATATTTTTAAAAAAAGATTGAGTTTGATAATTAAGTTTAAAAATGATTGAATTATGAAATTAAGCTCCGAGAGGTTGGGTTTGGGGAAAAACTCGTTCCAAACCTCTTCATCCTAATGGACAGTGATCATTCCAACTGTATCCAAACCTATTGGAGCTGTACACATGCTGTTTTTCGGAGTGATAAAGACATTACTAGGGCTAGAATGAATGCTTTGAGTGAGAGTGTCACCGATTCAAGGAAGGTAAAGATGGCAAATGGTTGGAACCACCCAACCCAACACACTCAATTATTTTGGTGGTCCTAAAAAGATGATATTGACGAGTGGATATGAAAGGAAAGGAGGACAAGTCCAAAGTGTTCATTCATACATCAATGGAAATGCTATTAATGCTATTTACCATTATTTATTTTTTCGATACCGTGTTCAATTCCTACTATTAATTTCGTTTTCTATTATTAATGATCAATTCCTGTATTGATCCTCAATCCTCATCGTCAGTTTGTTTTCATGCCATACAATTACTCGGTACGTGGCATATCAAATTTATATCATGTATAAATTGTATTTAATGAGCTCGTATTCAATATCCACCCGTTTTTACTATTTGAATGCGCTAATCCTCACTCAAAATTCATTAATTTTATGTTGATTTAATGTCAAGTTCTCGGCTCATGTCTTAAATTGTCGAGCCTAGAAATTAAAATCCTTCTAAAATGACAAAAATAATAAAAAATGATATTAATTTTATAAAAACAAATAATTAGGCCATTAAAACACCAAGCACAAATGTTGTGATAATGCATACATTTAATTTTCATATGATCCTAAAAGACCCAAAATTCAAAAAATAAAAATAAAAAAGGAAAAAAAATAGAATATGAATTTATTATAGATAATAAAATAAAAATAAAAAAGACTTAACCGTTACGACGGCAACGTGTGATGGCACTGCACCCACGAGTGTACGGGTTGGCCGGAGCTCCGGGCCTGCAATTGTAGTACGACGCACCGCGTCTCGAACAGGGCACAGTGTTCCTCTTCAGCGCACCGTAGCTTATGTATCTCCTAGCCGCTAACATGCGACGGTTGATCTCCGAGTCCATCTCGAACTCAAACCCTAACTCCGTCTCGTCCCCAGCTCCTAGACACTCCGCAATCGTCCCTCGACATGTCGCAGACGACATCGCCGGAATCCAGCCCAGTTTGTAGTGGTCCCCACTTGAAGTTGAAGCTTCAACGGCCGAAAATGAAAGCAACATGTTGGTGACACCGATGAAAAGTGCAAAGATTACGAGAAAATCAGAAGATTTCGCCATTGTTGTCCTCTCTCTTTCTCTCTGGGAGTGCGTATCCAGAAGTATATGTGAAAGTGGGCTAATGAGGATGTGTGTGGGGGAAGATTTATGGAGATGCGATTTGAATTTGTCGATGAGCTGTGTTGCTTTTTTTTTTTTGGTCAGCAAATTGATGCTAATTTTGAGTGCAGAGACATGACGACAATCGTAGTGTAGAAGCATTTTGGCAATAACGCGTAGTGGCTGAGATGTCTTGTGGTGAAATTTGGTTACTTGACAAGTGACTTGACACCAGACTATGCGACTTTTTTCGTCCCCACTTGAATGGCTTATTTTTAATTGAATGGACAAAAAAATTAGTTAAAATTTACACAAATTAATTGAAACACCATTAACTAAAATATCAAAAAAAAAATATTTTTAGACAAAAAGGGAAATTGGATTATGGAATCAACACTATTATGCAAACTAAATTTTCTTACCGAATTTTTTATCGTAAGCGATGTGGCACAGAATTCTTATAGATAGTCTAGTGGTTAAGTTTGTACTCTTGCAAGTAAAATGTGTTAAGTTTGATACTTTTTATACACTTTAAGAGTCAGTCACTCTTGCTCCTAACGAGACATATTTTTAAACTAATTCAAGTTATGGTTATTAGCGCAGAGCTCGAGTGAGTAGTAGATGCAAACTTGAATACTCTATAGTTTAAAACAAAAGTGATACGGTATAATTTTTATCATCAAATAAGTGGATTCCATTATTATTTAATAATAGAGATTATACCACATTACTTAAAGATAAAAAATCTGATAACTGTTATGGAATCAACACTCCTATGCTGATTTAAAGATAATAGAAAAAAATGCTGATTTATGACCAAAAAAAAAAAAATGGAATAAGATTGGTTGTGATTTGAATGAGATTTTTATTTTTTTTTGGGGTCAGATTTGAATGAGATTCGCTCACGCGGAAATCACTAGTCTGCTTTCCTAACTGAGAAGGTATAGATAAATTGAAATTACATAGGAACCCCTGTAAATTTTGAAATCATAATTGGCTCTCCTTGTTTCTTCTATTTTATAACTCACCCAAGTTTCTCAATTAGTGCATCAACTTTAGCTAGGGGTCAGGTTAATCTTCTCTTAATTATTCCAATCCAATAACCTAAACCAATGACCATCTAACTCCTAGTTTTGGACCTTGTGAAAAAAAAATTGTTAAATAATCACATGAAAATCTAAATCAGAATTTTTTAAATTAGATTTTGTAAATATAAAGCTTATTTGGATGGATTTTTGGAGAGGGATTGGATTAGCTTACCCAACCCCTTCTAACCTCAAACCCTTTTTTACAAAAATGATATTCAATATTGAATCCGGTTTATATTTATGTTTGATATGCAACACATACACATGTAAGACCCACATATATATTATAATTATTAACAACTATTTATCATTTAAAAGACTATTTTATCCCTGATTAATCTAATTCATACTCATGTTAAGAGGTACAATTGTCTTTTATATCCTTAATCTCTTAATCTATCTTCCTAAACCCACCCCCTTAGGTTTGATGAAATCCATGATCATGGATTTAATATTCGGGCTCACTATGGGCCGAGTTTGAGAAAACTTATGATTGAATTTTCAATCCAAACATAAAATTTAAAAATCTTTTAAACTATTTTTACTAAACTCATTTTACCAAACCGCCGTATCCCCTTACCAAGCAGTCCCAAAGAGTCCTCTCATTATCGATCAGTAGACATTATTTGACTGGATCTAGCCCAGGCCCTGAAGCTTTAGAGTATAGTTAGGTGGTCAAGCTGGAGAGGTCGGTTGGCCCATAAGGTATAAGCAGTGTGTGTAGGAGATGTTCATAACAAAAGCAGTGGATCTAAACCCAGGTAGCCCATTGAAGACTAGAACTAACAATAAATTTAGACGGGTTTGAAATTTGATTATTTTTTTCAAATTTTTAATTCTGATATGAAAGGTCTGAAAAAATTAGTCGAGATACGTGAAAGCTGATCCAGACACTCTGATCACAATACCAAAAAAAAAAAAAAAAGAAGCAGTGGGTCTCCTCCTCCATCCATAATTTGTGGACCTTGCCAAATTATTTAATGTAACTATAATACATATTATCATTGACGTGTGATTTTAAATCAATACGTAAACCTAATAAACCCTAGTATTTAAAAAAAACACTATCACATCAATGACCACATTCGAATAAGTTTAGGTAGTCCATAATGACAAGGGGTGTAGTGTCCTTAAAGGTTGGCCCATAGTAGTCTCGGGTCTATGGTTTAGTGGGTTAGAACCACAATAACTGGATTACAATACCATGTTTGATAGAGTGGAAAATATGGTGGAAGAAAAATGGAGGGAGGAAAATATGATGGAAAAAAAATGTTTCTACGGTTTGGTTGAGAGGAAAAATAGGATGGAAAGAAAGGTTGGAAGTATTCTCTTTCCTCCTTGTTCATCAAAATTTTTTCATCTAAATTTGGGGGGAAAATAGAAGGAAAAAGAGAGAGAGATTAGGTTATTCATGGTGATTTTACTTTTTTGTCTTTTATTTGTTCCTCATCTATCAAACACATGCATGGAAGTTCAAGAAGAAAGAAGAAAACTTGTAGAAGAGCCAGTCTAGTGAGCATGTTACTGTTCGCTTGAATCCCAATGACCTTTCTCTTTCTGATTTAACAAACTCACAAAAATTATTTTGTTAAAAAAAATAATGAAGCGTGTTTTTCAATTTCAAAAATTTATCTGCTATCTTCTACCAAATGTGTTATTTCAAAAAGTTTATTAAGTCTATACATATTTTCTTTCTTTTTATTTTTCCTCTAATACCGAACGATGAAAAATTAATGCCTCTAACCTTCCATTCATTATATCAAACATAAAAGAGAGAAAATACTTTTCATTCTTCAAATGATGAAAATTCTATTCGTCCTATTTTTTCATTCTTCTAACTTTTTATCTCTCTTAAAGATCATAAAGGTGGGTGATTTCTATCTATGCAAAATGGGCAAACTCATCCTATTTTTTATTTGAATTTTAGGTTATTATAGAAGTAATTAATGACCTAATAGCTAGAATCCTTGGGCTTAGCACACGATTTTTGTTGAATTTACGTAGTTTATAAATATAACCTTTACAATAAAAAACATAGTCGAAGGAATCTAGTCAAATTTAGTATATTAATCTTCATTTCATATTAGAAAAGTCCCCTTTCATAGACTTATTAGAACCTTCTTCTCCTTGTAACTTAGAATTTGAAGATGCCTTTACCATTACACATACACACACACACATATATATATATATATTGTTATATCTTCTGGTAACTTAATTTGATACCTATTGGTCACTAATGAACACAAGTCAAACTTTTCCACTACCGAAAAACTCTTAGCAGCGAGTCACAACTTGAACTTCGTCTCTAGAGTTTAAAGTTTCATTGTTGTTATTATATTTTTAGCAATTTAATACTATAATATTTGGTGTTTATGAGATACTACATGATAATACTATCTGATTTAACTCACATATAAAATATTATATATTCCCAATTAATTCTTATCACGTGTGAAGTTGTCATATGTTTTTTTTTAAAAAAAAATCATGATGTGGGTCGAATAAATAAGTGTTGTGATAATTTTTTTATTAGGTTGTACGCGAAAATAAAACTAGTGAGAGCATCTTCAACCAAAAAAAAGTTAGTTTAGGTATTCAAAAAATAATATTTTTCATTTTAGTTACTCACTTTTTCACTATACACTCCAACGAATATTTTTTTTTTTTTTNATTTTTCCTCTAATACCGAACGATGAAAAATTAATGCCTCTAACCTTCCATTCATTATATCAAACATAAAAGAGAGAAAATACTTTTCATTCTTCAAATGATGAAAATTCTATTCGTCCTATTTTTTCATTCTTCTAACTTTTTATCTCTCTTAAAGATCATAAAGGTGGGTGATTTCTATCTATGCAAAATGGGCAAACTCATCCTATTTTTTATTTGAATTTTAGGTTATTATAGAAGTAATTAATGACCTAATAGCTAGAATCCTTGGGCTTAGCACACGATTTTTGTTGAATTTACGTAGTTTATAAATATAACCTTTACAATAAAAAACATAGTCGAAGGAATCTAGTCAAATTTAGTATATTAATCTTCATTTCATATTAGAAAAGTCCCCTTTCATAGACTTATTAGAACCTTCTTCTCCTTGTAACTTAGAATTTGAAGATGCCTTTACCATTACACATACACACACACACATATATATATATATATTGTTATATCTTCTGGTAACTTAATTTGATACCTATTGGTCACTAATGAACACAAGTCAAACTTTTCCACTACCGAAAAACTCTTAGCAGCGAGTCACAACTTGAACTTCGTCTCTAGAGTTTAAAGTTTCATTGTTGTTATTATATTTTTAGCAATTTAATACTATAATATTTGGTGTTTATGAGATACTACATGATAATACTATCTGATTTAACTCACATATAAAATATTATATATTCCCAATTAATTCTTATCACGTGTGAAGTTGTCATATGTTTTTTTTTAAAAAAAAATCATGATGTGGGTCGAATAAATAAGTGTTGTGATAATTTTTTTATTAGGTTGTACGCGAAAATAAAACTAGTGAGAGCATCTTCAACCAAAAAAAAGTTAGTTTAGGTATTCAAAAAATAATATTTTTCATTTTAGTTACTCACTTTTTCACTATACACTCCAACGAATATTTTTTTTTTTTTTAATTACTTCCTTAAAATATTATTTCTCATTTTTTTTGCATTATTTTTCTTTGGGCATAATGAGAGGGAGGGAGGGAGAGAGAGAGAATAGAGAAAATGAAAGGAGGAGAAGAAAAATATTGTAAAGTATTTATTTATGTTGCTAGTGATTATCTATACATAGATTTTCACTATAACAAAATATTATTTTAAATTCTTCGGAAATGTTTTATTGTAGTGAAATTTTAAGGTAAAATATTTAAATTTTAAAATTTGTGTGTACTTTAGCCAAAGAAAATATTTAATGCAATGGTGATATAATGCTAGTATTGATGACATAGTATTACCAACCAATAATAAAACCTCAAATGGATAAAAAACACCTTTCTTGAGTACTGCAGTTATTAATTTACATGGAAGAAGAGTGAGTAGTTATTGTCTTGTATGAGATCTATTTTCATGTTTATTTACACATTATTAATTGGTGATATTATGTTAATAATATTGATAAAGTATCATCGTTGCGATGAGTAATTTTTCCACCGGATTTTCTCGACAAAGTAGGTGAAACCGTGTCAAACAATAGAGCCCAGTCTGGCAGTCCATTAAGTTTTTTTAAAGAATATTATTTAATATAATTAAAAGGGCACTTGTGTGGAGGACACACGCCTCTCAATTGTTTATTGGGTTAATCACTTAAATCTTAAATTGCATTTTGAAAGATCATCGGTCCATTTTTAATTTGTATCTTTAAAGATTAAAAATTTTAATTTATACTCTTAAAAATATAAATTTATATCAATACGCACATCAAGCTAACCATTGTCGGTTTGCCGTCTAAAATTAAATGGATAAATTACACTTAGACACCTCATACTTATCACTTAATCATCTAGACCTGTGAAATATTACATCTACATCCCTTTTTTTTTTTGAACATTGTGAGGAAATTTTATTAATTTGAAAAAATCAAATTACATCTAGCTAAGAGAACCTTACCACTCGATATTATCTTACTACATAAATTAAGTAAAAAAAGGCAAATAAGTAAAAAGTAAATTATTTTAAACGTGCAATTTTTTAAATTTGCAAGTGTTCAGCTAATAGTGGATAGACCAGTTAACTAGGAGACCAATTGAATTGAAAGAACTGGGGCTGTGCAGTAGTGGATAAGACCAGCTGAGCCTTCGGCCGAAGCAAAATATCCTCTATTTAGTGCCTAAATTCGTGTGGATTCTTTTGTTTTGAAATTTTAAAGGTTAGTTTGGATTTGGACCTAGTCGTTATTGCTGAATTTTCCACGACTAAGTCATTATTCAACGCCAGCTAGCTCCTCTTCTTTTCTCTCTTTTTTTTGTTTTTTTTTTCTCTCAACAGTATTGAGTTTTCCCAACAACTCCTTGGACTTAGCCATAAAAGACTTATAATGCATTTGGGTCACTAAACTATCCTCCTCTCCATCAAAGGAAAACCCTCTTGTGTTCTCATGAAGCGAAGACTCTTTCACACAATCATCATGAGAAAAAATTCCATTTAATTTCAATTCTTGGTGAATCTCTTTCCTGGACATATTTGGAATGAGCTCCTTTTCACTATGGATGCGCTAGTGAACTTCTTCCACCATTTCCTTAGAAATAATTAAACGCTTGTACAATGGGTCCAAAGCTTCCTTATTCAGAATACATGGACCTTTCAAAGAGAAAGACTCTTCAATATCATTTTCTGAATCATCATCTGAACTTGAGAAAATCTCACCATCATCTTTACTCGAAAGAATCTCACCATCTTCTCTATCTAGATTAAGAAAATTGACAGAAACTCTTTTATGTTGCCTTTGATATACTTTATTACCTGCACCCATTTTTAAAATTTTGTGAGAATTCTCCTTACCAGAATCATTGGCGCACTACCCTGTGCATTTTTCTTCATCCACAATCAGAGTTTGGCTAGGAACTGGGGAATTCGCAAAATCTAAGACTGGTACATTTGCCTTAGCTAGAATATCTCCCTCAATATTGTTGTCATCATTTCTTCCCAGAATGGTCCCCTTTTCTCAATATTTTGATTGACTCATCTGTTTCCACCTCCCTTATATCTTGGGCATTGTTTAACTGACATTGAACAACATCTTCTAACTGGCATTGATCAGAATCTTCTAATTGATTTTGAGCAGCATCGTCTAATTGCCTTTCATTTTCCTGATTTTGTTCAACAGGAATATCTTCATGTATATTAGAGGGAGGATTATCTGCCTGCAAATGAGGAACAGACTGATTCTCTTGATGAATATTCGATGGAGGATTTTCTACCTGCAAATTAGGAGAAGATTGGTTTTCTTCCAGCATATTAAGACTAAGAGAAAAAACATCTTTCCCATAATCCCCTGTTTCCAAAACCTGCCTTGCTGCCACAGAAAGGGAATCTACTGCTTGCCTTGGACTTTCCAAATTCACATTCACTCTTGATTGAATTATCAGATTTTGGGGATTTACTGAGGATGCTCCAGCACTATATTTCCAAATTTTTTGAGGTTTCTGAATCTAGTTTGCTTGATTTACTGATTCCATTTTCGACTTCTTTCCAGTCTGCCCTTTATTACCTTTGACAGGATTGCTAATCTGCGAGATCTGTACCGCCCTTCCTTTATCAGCTGCCCTAATATGTGGAATGAGTTCTTGTAAATCTAGATTCTTTCCTTCTGCGTCCACTTTCTGAATTGAAGCTTTCTTCTTCCTGCAATCTTCATCGCCATGGCCTAGCTTCTCACAAACCTTGCAGAATTTCTTAGTCTTCTCGTAGATAATTTTCTGACATCTTGTTCCCTCGTCTCCCATGTCTAACCAAATTCTTGAAGGATTGTTTGCTGGTAAATTCACTTCAACGCATACTCTTGCTACCCCTCGTCAAGATAAGGATAATGTTGATTGGTCATAAGCTAACACCGTACCAATTGGCTTCACCAGTTACTCCAGATATTGTCTCTTGAAGAAATTCAATGGTAACCTTAGTAATGGCACCCACATAGGCACAATTAAAGGTTGAATACCATGAACAAAGCCAGAGAACCACCTAAAAAATCTGAGCAAATAATCTTCAATCAAGGTGATATCTTTAAGCCATATTTTGACGTAGTCTTCATGTAGCTGAAATAAGATAAGGACATGTCTCTGATCCAACGAGTCAACTTCAAAATCTCCTTTCAAATTCCATTTGTTTCTGACCACTTCTTTAATAACACCAAAGGATGGCCGACCATAAGAACACTTCCCAATGAGAGTATACTGCAACGATTGGCATGACTCCTTTACTTCTTCATTGGTAAAGTAAAACGCAGGTACACCTTCATAAAAGACAATTGGTTTGTCAAGTTTCTGCACTTCTTCTTCTGCATGTTGATGAACATAAGTTTTTTTGAATAGAGAGGCATGGGTAAGCTATGTGTTTATTGGTTTATGTTGTGTATCTTGTGGTTGTTGTTGCTGATTTGATTGTGTAGGATCATAATCTGGTTGTTTTGGAAGATGTATTGGTTGAGATGTTAAATCTAGAGATTTTGGAGGAATATTGGTTGTGTTTTGTGAAAAACTCATAGAAGGAAGAAATTCTACAGAAAAGTCGGAGCTTCTCTCTCTAGTTATTCTTTTAGTTATCTAAAAGGCAAATTAGCCTATAGTTGAGAATTTAAATATAATTAAAAATGTTCCTCTAATTGGACATTTAAATAATTCTGTTTAAGTGATATATTGCATTAGATATAAAAAATATTATATAAATATTTGCATTATATTAGACATTCAAATGTTAAGCGTGATTTTAAACTTTAGAGTATAACGGACCCACAAAATAAATAGTAGTATAAAATTATAATTTTTTATTAGAATGAAATCATATTTTTTAACAGTTATATTAACAAATATCAACGACAAGGAGTTATGTGTTATACGTGTAAAAACGTCAGGAGGTGTAGGAGTAATATTCTAAATGTGAAGGGTCCAAAAATTAAGTGACAAATATGAGGGGATCTAGGTATAATTTATCCATTTAATTTTAGACGGAAAACTGATGGCCGTTAGTTTCAAGTACGCATTGATACAAATTCCTATCTTTGAGGGTGTAAATTAAAATTCGAACGATCTTTCAGAATGTAATTTAGAAATATCCCTTAATTATTTGATGATGTCAATTGTAAAGAAACCAATAAAATAAAATAATAATAATAAATTGTTAAATGTGAAAGTGATCTTACCACGAAACTTCATCAAGTTCGTTAAAGAGAGCAGAATTTAGGGTTTAACTTTGACCAATGTTATTTTGATTCGTAAAAGAAGGAAAAAAAACAAATATTAACCAAAATAAAAAAAATTGAAATTAAGACATTTACTAAATGACGTGATAATCGATATGATCAAACAGTATTTTTGTTCTTCTCAAGGAGTTTTGTGTAGTAGTTTGACTCTTGTTCATCAAAAAAAAAAAAATAGTATTTTTGTTTATGATAAACTTGCCTTTTGATGTAGAATTTTTCCATCTCGTTTGCTGTTTTGTCATTCAATGGGCACTTGCACTAGATATAACTTTAAAGAATAAATTCATAGATAGTTTAAATAGTAATAAAAATAACTTGTAAACTCCGTCGTCTTTAAATTTAAATTTTAGTAGTCTCTTATGACCAGATTATGAAAAATTTATCTTTTATAAATATTTTAGTTGAGAATGACCTATTTTTGACCGAATCAAAGAAAAAATTAGTTAAAGTGTGTGTATACCGATCCGAACAACCGTTGAACCAAAAAAACCTATAAAGAATAAACTGTATGAATCAAGAACCTTAGACCCCCAGTCTGGAATGGCCAAGATAGAACTAAAGTTTAATATATTTAAAGGAGAAATCGTGTGGGGGACACACGCCTTCAATTCTTTTATGTTAAAAGAATTCAGTCTTGCAATGGAATTTCTTCACGTCCCTTGTTTTCTTATTTCTATGTCTCTCTCTCTCTCTCTCTCCATTAAATTACTCTGTGTATGGCCGCCGCTGATTCTCTATAAATTGCAACTACACATTGGCCTGTGTTATCCACACTTTCCATCCAAATCTCTCTCTCNTAAGCGTGATTTTAAACTTTAGAGTATAACGGACCCACAAAATAAATAGTAGTATAAAATTATAATTTTTTATTAGAATGAAATCATATTTTTTAACAGTTATATTAACAAATATCAACGACAAGGAGTTATGTGTTATACGTGTAAAAACGTCAGGAGGTGTAGGAGTAATATTCTAAATGTGAAGGGTCCAAAAATTAAGTGACAAATATGAGGGGATCTAGGTATAATTTATCCATTTAATTTTAGACGGAAAACTGATGGCCGTTAGTTTCAAGTACGCATTGATACAAATTCCTATCTTTGAGGGTGTAAATTAAAATTCGAACGATCTTTCAGAATGTAATTTAGAAATATCCCTTAATTATTTGATGATGTCAATTGTAAAGAAACCAATAAAATAAAATAATAATAATAAATTGTTAAATGTGAAAGTGATCTTACCACGAAACTTCATCAAGTTCGTTAAAGAGAGCAGAATTTAGGGTTTAACTTTGACCAATGTTATTTTGATTCGTAAAAGAAGGAAAAAAAACAAATATTAACCAAAATAAAAAAAATTGAAATTAAGACATTTACTAAATGACGTGATAATCGATATGATCAAACAGTATTTTTGTTCTTCTCAAGGAGTTTTGTGTAGTAGTTTGACTCTTGTTCATCAAAAAAAAAAAAATAGTATTTTTGTTTATGATAAACTTGCCTTTTGATGTAGAATTTTTCCATCTCGTTTGCTGTTTTGTCATTCAATGGGCACTTGCACTAGATATAACTTTAAAGAATAAATTCATAGATAGTTTAAATAGTAATAAAAATAACTTGTAAACTCCGTCGTCTTTAAATTTAAATTTTAGTAGTCTCTTATGACCAGATTATGAAAAATTTATCTTTTATAAATATTTTAGTTGAGAATGACCTATTTTTGACCGAATCAAAGAAAAAATTAGTTAAAGTGTGTGTATACCGATCCGAACAACCGTTGAACCAAAAAAACCTATAAAGAATAAACTGTATGAATCAAGAACCTTAGACCCCCAGTCTGGAATGGCCAAGATAGAACTAAAGTTTAATATATTTAAAGGAGAAATCGTGTGGGGGACACACGCCTTCAATTCTTTTATGTTAAAAGAATTCAGTCTTGCAATGGAATTTCTTCACGTCCCTTGTTTTCTTATTTCTATGTCTCTCTCTCTCTCTCTCTCCATTAAATTACTCTGTGTATGGCCGCCGCTGATTCTCTATAAATTGCAACTACACATTGGCCTGTGTTATCCACACTTTCCATCCAAATCTCTCTCTCACTCTCTAGCTAGTTTGTATTACATCTGCTTCAAATGGCAAACTTGTTCCCTTTTTTGTGCTTCTTTTTGGCAATCTTTCTAAGCTCTTCAATGGCCATGATTGCACCATTGAAAGTTGGGTTTTATCAGAAAAGTTGCCCATCAGCAGAGGCTATAGTGAAAAGCACAGTGAACCAGGCACTTGCTACTGACAATGGAGTCCCTGCTGCCCTCATTAGATTGCACGTCCACGACTGTTTTGTTAGAGTAATGAATTAATAATCCCATCCATATATGTATGTCTATAATCTTTAGTGTATGATATATCATATATAGAGTATTCTTAATATAAGTCAAAAAATTATATCATTCGGACTTGACTTGTTTATTATATAAACTTTAAAATTGAATTTCGGCTTACTTCATTTAATAAATAAATAAACATAAATTAGGCCCGTGAATCGTGCCGACTAAGGTAGATTCGTATCGGGTCTTAATAGGTTCGTGTCAAAAAAACTCTACCCATATTTGATTCGTTTTTTAATTTGTGTCTAATAAATCGTATCATATCGAATTTGTTTCATGTATAAACCGTTTATAATTAATAAACAAGTCTTATATTTCTTCTGATTGACTTGATCTATACTTAATTCATTTATTAATTGTGTTGTATCGAATTCACTCATTTATTAAACAGATAGCTTAAGAAAGACTAAAATTCTCTAATTTTATGTCGTGTTTATATTGTATTAACGGATCATAGCTTAACCAATTCCGACCAATTTATGAACAGTTTGGTTCTTTTGCAAGCAACCCTAATTGTCAAAAAAAAAATTGTATTTACAGGGTTGTGATGCCTCCATCCTTCTTGACTCAACACCGGCCAACCTGGCCGAGAAAGATAGTCCGGCGAACCTAGGCATATCTGGCTTTGATGTGATCGACCAAGTCAAGGCCAACCTAGAAGCTGCATGCCCACAAACAGTTTCTTGTGCAGACATAGTCGCCTTCGCAGCTCGAGATGGTGTTTCCATGGCAGGTGGCACCTACTACGCCGTTCCCGGTGGCCGCCGCGATGGAACAGTTTCACTAGCGGCTGAAGCAGCCCAAAACCTCCCTGGTTCATTCTTCAACGTGACACAACTGAGAGAAAACTTTGCTAAAAAGGGGTTGTCAATGGCAGAAATGGTGACACTCTCTGGTGCTCACTCCATTGGTGACTCTCACTGTTCTTCATTCTCAAAACGGCTCTATTCATTCAATTCAACATATTCACAGGACCCATCTATGAATCTTTCTTATGCTAATTATCTCAGAACCAAATGTCCTCGTCCGGCATCGAAAACGAACAGTACTAGTACTGTTGTTCCTGATCCTGTGGTTCCTTTCGATCCTGTAACACCAAACCTGCTTGATAATAATTACTATAAGATTTTGGAGAGTCACAAGGGGTTAGTGGCTTCAGATCAGGTCCTGTGGAGCAGCAGCTTGGTGACAAGAAAAATGGTGAAGAACAATGCCAATCATCCGGGTAAATGGGCTTCCAAATTTGCTGAAGCAATGGTGAAAATGGGTGAAATTGATTTGCTCACTGGGGTTCATGGAGAGATAAGGAAGAACTGCAGGGTTGTGAATTAGGCTCTGGTATCTATAGGTAGTTGAGATTGTTCATGCTTGTGTGTGGTGTTTGCTTTGTTCTTGTTCTTCAATAAAAAAATTTGTGTGTTTTTTTGTCATGCAAGTTGGGTAACTGTATATGTTTTCTGCCATATTCCCATTCTAATAGAATATTTGATATGCTTAGTTATTATTTATGAAATATGAGGAGCTTATTTCCCAAAAAGCACATTTCGGTGCCGTACACTACCTAAAACAAATAATCTTGACAGTATCTCAGATATTTTATATTCCAATATTAATAATTGATTAAGATTAAATTAAAAATTTATTTTTTATAAATATCTAAATTACAAAACGATCCGAAGAGCGCCAACAATTAAACTAAAAAAAATAAAATAAAAACAAAAGCAAAAACAAAGACAAAGGGAGGCGGCGCCACAGTGACAGTTGACCAAATTAGTCTACCAACATCGATTGCTGTACTTCTCTTGTCTCCACAATACAGTCTAGGAAAGTGGGTGAGGTTCGGCTTTTTTTGTAGAACTCTGAAGAACAACTGTTCATCCATCCATGGATCATCTGAACCCAACAAAGTTGGAATATTATGACGATATGTGGAAGTTCCAATCCACTTCCACCCTTCTCTCTGACTTCCAGGTAATTGATTACTAGCAATTCCGCTAATCTGAATGATTACCCACATACCCATTAAAACATAGGATTAACAATCTTCTTCTGGGTGGATCAAAAAAGGGGGAGGATGGTAGACGTGCATTGATCTTGGAATCGACCATTTTCCACCCACAAGGTGGTGGTCAACCATCGGATACTGGTTTCATCACCAACTCTCACTTCAAATTTATTGTCCAAGATGTTCGATCGAAAGAAGGAATCGTATGTTACTTCTTTATTGTGCTAATTTCCCCATTTTGTTTGGACTTATATGGATTTTTGGGTTTTTTTTTTTTTAAGATTGTTTAATTGTTCTAATAACAGGTTTTTCACTATGGATTTGTTGAAAATTCTGAAAATGGGGTACTCGAATCCGAACTTGAGAAAGTTGTTGAAGTTAGTCTAAATGTGGATGAACCGAGGCGAAAGCTCAATTCTAGGTATACCATATTCAAAAATGGAAACTTGTTGATTGTTCACGTAATTACATATATGAGAATGCATATATTGAATGCCTGTTCAACCCAATATTAGTAGCTTACTATGCTTTTTGAAGTTAATAATCTTATGCTGTTCAAATTGATTTCTAAATATCTTTTTGTTGGCTTTCTTTGAATTCCATATCTTTTAGGATGTTATCTTTTCTATTCACTACAATTTGTTTCCGCCACTTCGTTCTTTGAGTAGCTTAAACATCTCGTGATACGTTATGTCCAATTGTCCGAATACTTGTTTGTCTTCCTTTATTCCCGCAACAATTCTTGCTTTTACCAATAATTCATTTCCTTGTTTTGGGATATTGTAATTTTGTATCTTTGTTTTGTGCAGGCTACACTCGGCTGGTCATTTGCTTGATGTATGTATGAGGAATGTGGGTTTAGGTCATTTAGAGCAAGGCAAGGGCTACCATTTTCCTGATGGGTAGGATTTCACATGATGACGGTTACCATTTTCCTTATGGTTATAATGTTGACTATATCCTCTAAAGTGCAAATTTATCTTGTAAACTTATTGTACGTGTCTATATCAATAGAATATCAAACTTAAGAAGATTTTACTCTTTAATTTATGAGTATATTTCATGGTTGTGCAAGGCCTTTAATTGCGAATCCAGTTCCTTGGAATTGGTATTTATGAAGTTCATCATTTGTCAGGCCATTTGTAGAATATAAAGGCACAGTTCCACAGAATGAATTGCAAAGCAAACAAAAGGAGTTAGAACTACGAGCTAATGATTTGATATCTGGGGGAGGGAAAGTATGTTAATTCCTACATTCTTTTCTGGATGGATCATTTTTTCATTTTATAATTAATATTTGAGTACTCTCTTCAACATTCCTTTCAGATTTCTGCTGCTATTTTACCATATGATGAAGCTTGTAAACTGTGTGGTGGATGCCTTCCTGATTACATTCCCAAGGTCAGGGTTTTAGCAATGATGTCGACCTTTATCTATTTATTTATTTTTTGTATTCTGCTCAGGTGCACCAAGAATAAGTAACTATATGGTGTGTAGGGAAGGGAAACCAAATGCAGATGGGACATGTTTACTTAGAAAGTTTATGTGTGGAATATTAATGAAACATATGTTTTGCATCTTTTTTCAACTTCATCTACCAAACATGTTACTCACACTTTTTGTCTTGCTTTCTTCTGCTTAATTTTGAAGTATTGATTTCTTTAAAGTGTTGTCGTTTAAGTAGAATGGCAAAAGGAAGCTGAGAGTAGGCAATGTTCTGTTTTAACAAGTGTGCATTGGTTTATTTTGCCAGGTTCATACTTATTCATCTATTGGTCGGATACCTAGTGTGTGTTGTTTATATTTCTTTGATAAACAAAAAAGGCTCTCCCTTTTAGTGTCTTTCATTTCCATATCTATGTTTTTCACGGCATACACAATCTGTGGCATATCAAAGCAAAGGATTTTATCCTGGTCGCTGGTCATGCCCCATGTTTCCGTTTTGGTCTAATGTCATTATAAGCACGTAGAAAGCTGATGAGATGATCACAAAAATCCTTTTGCCGGTAGCTCTCTGACTGTCTTTCTGAAGAATATGACGGTTTTGATGTACTTATGTCTGGTTAAACAGTTTCGTCGTTTGAACATGTCCTTTCTGGATACATGTCACTAGTCTTAGTGCATGTTGTTTGCGCATAGCTTGTTATTTGGATCTTATGTTCGGTCATTAATTACTTAAGAGACACTACCAGAGCCCACAGATAGTTTAACTGTTATTTGAAAAACTGCTCTCTGAATCAAAGGTGGATTAGTTGAGAGAGCATTTGTGAGTTATTAGTTTCTTCGTCATTACTTTTTCATGTTAATGGATAATCCATATAGAATCTTGATGAACAAATGGTGCTTCAGTTTAACAGAGCCTTACATAAACATGGATCTTTTTATCCCTGCTCATTCAGGGCTTTCCAGTTTCAGAGCTACAATTTGATGAAGATTAATTATTTTGTTTGCAACTAATGCAGGAAAGCACTCCTCGGATTCTGAAGTTGGGAAATAATCCAGGCTGTCCTTGTGGCGGTACACATGTTTCTGATATTTCTGAAATCATGAGTATGAAGGTACTGATATCATTTTTCTCACTTGCAATTTATGTAGATTACCGCTCAGTGCCTGTAAATCTGATTTGCATAGATTCTTTCAGTTTATGCCATCATATTCTGCTGAGAATATGTGTGCTTTTCTACAAGAACATGGAATCAGAATTATCTGTGCATTAAGGTTTATGCCAACTTCTAAAACATGTTTTACTGAATAGGCCACACAGAAATCAAGGTTAGTTAAACTGCCTAGACTCTAGAGCCCTATGAATTGATAAAAATCTCAGGGAGTGGATTGACAAATAAGTTTTTTCAATATTGCTGCTTCAAAATACTGACAAAACGAACTTTTCTTCTTGAGTCTTGTCTTTTATATTCTTTTCTAAGGTTTTCTTACACAACCAGTAGTTATAACCATGTATTTCAATTCCTTATATTTCTTGTCCAACGGTATTGAGTTGATGATTCACGGACTATGTTCTTGCTCTTGGTGACATTTTTAAACTTCGTATCCAGGTTTCTCAAATGCGGACAAAGAAGGGGCTGACAAAAGTGTTCTATAATGTTGGATCCTAATTTTGATTCTTGAACTGTATCCTTCTGTTTCTAGATGGGCTTCCACTTATGTTAATGGTGTGTATCTCCTTAGTCCTTATTGATGCTACAAGCATCTGACAATTGATGGTATTTATTATGGCTTGGTAAATGTAGTCTTGAAGGTAACTGTAGGAATCAATACTCTAGAGGGGTTCATACTTGACTGAGATTTGAGAATCTATAACAAATGAAATAACACTTGAGTTCTTTGTTAGAACTTGAGGTTTTTATTACAACGTCTCTCTCTCTCTCTCTCTCTCTCACACACACACACACACGCACATTTTCACATGTTGATGTTTGTCACTATCTCACCCAAGCAAAATATATGGTGAGGGCCACTGGAAGTGTACATGGCTGCATTCTATCTTGTTACCTGTTTGGAGCAATGCATGGGGGATCTACTAATGTGATCCACATAGAAGTGCATGGCCACGGTTGAGAACCAGTCTGGGGCTCCAGTTTTCTTGGGTGTCTGGGTCTTGTGTCCCTACCATATCCAGGCTTGTTCAAGTTGCAGGCTTAATGAATGTATACTCATTTATTTTCCTAAAAATATCCTTCAATGAGAGAGAGTGCCCAAAAATATTATCATCAGCATAACTTAATTGCGATCGAAATTCAATAATTTCAGGCCACATATCATGGGTTACTATCTTTCTTCAAATATATCTATAAAGAGAATCAAACGCGCGTAGTCTTCCCTCCATAAATATTTAATTATCGTATTTTTTAATCTTTCATATTAAACATTCCTCCTGCAGAAATTCTTAACCATTCTAGTATAATCCATTTTCCCAATTCTTCAACTTCTCTCTCATCTACTTTTTTTTTAATGTATTTTTTGTAAGTTCTTAGAGGCAATGTGATGGGATTGAAATATAAATCTCAGCTTGACTTTAGGAAAGAACAATCATTTCATTTCTTAATGGACTTTAAGCGGTTTGTATGTCTGTAAACACAAAAAATTAAAAAAAAAATTAAAAAAAATCTGGAAAAAAAGTCAAAGGGGGCAACTTCATAATATAGCTAAAAATGTGGAGACTATTCCGCACCAAAATGAAACAACACTTTTCCCTCTACAGTCTGCACAACTACTATAACAAATTACCGGTTTTGGTGTATCTGAACTTTTGACTTGCCTCCACCCACAACCTCAGCCGAATAAAATTTCTCTATATTCAGCCATCTCTCTTCCTAACCATTCAATTTCTCTTTTGCCTCTCTCTCTCTCTCTCTCTCTCTTCCTTCCGAGATTCCCTCTAAATTCACAAGTTAGTATTCCTTTTTCTTGTGCCACACAGGGATGCTAATACAAACCCATATACATACTTTCAGTTCACTAATCACTGAAACAAGAATAGCATTCTAAGTGTTTTGTTGATCTGGGTTTGCTTTTGGAGATCAAGAAGGTTAGCTGAGTTGAACTTTAACTCTTTAATATGCTTCTTCTATGTTTGGGTAGTGAATATGCATGTGGATTTTGTTTATATGGGGTCATTTAGTCTGTAACTTTTACTGAGTTTTATTTTGGTTGATTGTATGAATTGGTGTTTATGAATGTGTTTGGGCTGATAATCCACATCCCATCCCCATTTGTGACTTCTGATTGCTGCGCAAAGAACAAAGAAATCAGACCCTTGTAGGGATCCCTTCTTGATTTAACCAGGTTGCCCCCCCCCCCCTCTCTCTCTCTCTCTAACCCATGTATATTTTACTAATTTATCTCCAACAAATCTCACTATTGTTCTTACACGAAGAAATTTGGGGCAAGCAAGTGTTATGGCTGGTAATTTTAGTTTTTGATTCTAGAACATTGAGTTATAAGTGACAACTCTGTTTATGTATATTTTATTTATACAGCTACAGATTGGGATTTTTGAATCGTACAATTTGTTGATTGTAAACCTTACATAAATCCCAGGTAATTAGATTTGATTTTTTGCTATCAACGCACATTTCTGACAAATTATCTGTTGTTTGTAAATTAGTAATCTTGTTCACTGCATGTTAAAAAGAACGGCAATAAGAGAGTAAAAAGTGCACCACTATGGTAGAGGGCATCTGTGAAAAGAAAAGAATTGGTGCTGATCCAATTTTATTTGCAAATAGTATTTATTCGATTACAAATTGGGATATTGGTGATGTTTTCAGCTATAGATGACGCGTGGAATGAAAACAAAAGATGCGTACGGAGAAATTAAAGTAAGTTTTGGCTATCAATGCAATGACGAAAAAGGCAATTCTTGTGACTTATCTGATGGTATTGATATCCCATCTGGAATTAAACTACGAAGAACCAACAGTTCCTTCTCCTGCCTGTCTGGGGCTGCCTTAAGTGCCAATGCCACATTGGCTAACACAAATATTTGCAATGGATTAATTGGGGCAGAAATACTCCCTACTTGGGACTCCCCCAATTCATTTCGGAAGATTCCTTCTTCACCCTCACTTTCAAAGTTGGATCTGTTATCATCGTCTCTCCAGAGTAGCAATTCAAACTTGAGCTGTAGTCCATCCACTACAAGTGATCTACTTGAATATGATTCCTTTTCTTTGAAGTCCATGAGTGCTCCTTCCAGAAGTGAAGGTTTCCTAAATACTATGGAAGTACAAGTGGCAGGTGGTGCTGCCGGTGAAGACAGAGTTCAGGCCGTTTGTTCTGAAGAGAATGGGTGGCTTTTCTGTGCCATCTATGATGGCTTCAATGGAAGAGATGCCGCCGATTTTCTTGCTGGAACATTATATGAAACTATTGGGTTTTACCTTAACCTCTTAGACTGGGAATTCAAGCAGGATCCAATTAGAGCTTCTGATAGTTTGGGTTCAGATGGGTCCCTTCACTGTAATCTTGATGTTTACAATAGAAATGAGGGTAATATTGCTATAAAAAATGCTAACAAGGGCACGTATCTTGATTACTATGTCAATAGACCTTCCTGCGCTGAATGGGGAAGATCATCTGATTCATTCAAACATAGGGTCCTTGATAGCCTTCAACGTGCTCTTGGTCAAGCAGAGAATGATTTCCTGTACAGGGTTGAACAAGAAATGGACAACCGTCCCGATTTAGTGTCAATTGGATCTTGTGTTTTAGTTGTGCTTCTCCATGGGAAAGACTTGTATGTGCTCAACTTAGGTGATAGTCGGACTGTATTGGCAACATATGGTGAAGGCAATGAGATGAATGAGAATAATGGACTGCTGGCTATTCAGCTCACTGATAGTCATACTGTTGACAATGAAGTCGAGAGAACCCTACTTTTGTGTGATCATCCAGATGACCCGACCACAGTTGTAGCTGGAAAGGTGAAAGGAAAGTTGCAAGTCACTCGGGCATTAGGAGTCGGCTACTTAAAGAAGGTAGAAATTTTTATTTTTTTACTTTATTAATCACCTTGCACCAACAAATGTTTATACCATCTTTGATCTGAAAAGCGAAAGTCACCAACTTGCAAACTAGGAAACATGTATTGAATATTTTTTCTTAACAAAACAAAATAAAGGTTTTGGCAAAGTGGCTCGTCTCACTTGGAAGTAAAACAGAGAGCTCGGATCCTGCATGTCTTTACCCACTTGTAATTGTACTTTTATTGGAGTAGATTTATCCTCAACAAGGAATAAACTATTCTGATTTATTTATGCAGAAAAATATGAATGATGCTTTGATGGGTATTCTTCGGGTTCGTAATCTTATAAGTCCACCATACATCTCCATTCAGCCGTCACTTAAAGTCCATGAAATTTCGAATTCTGATCACTTTGTCATACTTGGAAGCGATGGTTTATTTGACTTCTTCAGCAATGATGAGGCAGTGATGCTTGTACATTCTTATATCTTAAGCAACCCTTCGGGTGATCCAGCAAAGTTTCTATTGGAGCAGCTTGTAGTGAGAGCAGCTGATTGTGCAGGTACAGTGCCAATTGTCTTGGGCTCAAATACGATTATTCTTTCATCTCTGTTGTTTTATGATTTAAGTACTTCAAAATCTTGATTCCATCTAATAAGAACACCTTTATGATATGCCCATTACTGATGCTTAATCTGACAGCATTGATGCACTCTGCTATGTTTCCTTATCTTTGAATAAAAATTGACTAGGTTCAGAATTTTTTGCACATTAAGGTGGTCAACGAAAGAATAACACTAAGGGCTTGTTAAATCCCACCTTTAACTTACAGGTTGAACCTACGAAAAGTGTATGCAACCAAATCTATTATCAAAATGCCCACAATTTGGTCCCACAATTCTCAATTGTTCAAAGCATTAATTTACTGTTGCAGGTTTCACCATGGAGGAGTTGATGAATATCCCAGCTGGTAGGCGAAGGAAATATCACGATGATGTAACAGTAATTGTGATCATCCTGGGGACAAATAAGCGCACTTCAAAGGCATCAACATGCCTATAAGTTCTTCTACATATTATACAATACCAGCACTACACACAAGTATTTCCTTCATATCATGTGACTGCATTGGAGTCGGTTGCTGAAGTCACTTGCCTACAAGACAGTCTGTTAGTTAGTTAGTCGTTGCTGGCATTGTAACTAGGATTGACTATAAATACTTGTATTCTGAACTGAAAATGTAATGGAAAATAATTGTTTCTCTTACCTTCTCTGTGTGCCTCCGTCTTCTTCTCCAAGCTTTCTATGAAATCTAACACAACATCCTTTTCATTTCATATTCTGTAATTTGTGATCATTGTTTTTTTTGGGATTGAAAACCTTAAAATTTTGTCGACGTGTTCTATTTTTAATATGTATATAGTTTGCTGCCCGATGTGCAATGCAATTATGGGTTTCATGAATGCCACCTTTCGCGAAAATTGTAAATATGGTTTTTTTTGTTTTATATATATTGTTTCCAAGTTTTATTGGGAACATGGTCAATAGGTGAGAGGCTTGGCAAAGAAGGTAAATGGTTGCAGGTATTGATTACATTGTTAAAAATTGCTAAGTGTCCCCATCAGATGAGCTCGGCTAAACAGTAATCTAATTGAGACTAAGAATCACTCTCTTTATCGTGAAATGTTCAACTAGTCTGATCATGCATTGCCTTTTCATGTTAAAATGATACTCTATGTTGGTGCTTATCTTTATTCTTGGCCGTTGGCAAAGTCAAAGTAGGAAAAATATGCTCCATTAACCTTTGTGCTTATGTCATCTTTAAGGAGCCAATACAATCAAACTATCTCCGTTGTTAGGAAGGTCATAACATGATACTCAATTTCAGCAGATGATCGAGTCACAACAGTTTATTTCTTACTTTTCCACGAAATAAAACAATCACCAATGAAAAGACAGAAACCAATAATGAACTTGCGATACATAGAGTCACCAGTCCAGTCCGCATCAAAGTAAGCACGAAGTTCCAGAGACGATGAAATAGCAATGAGAGGTCCAACAGAAAACTAAAGCTCAACAAAAATCACCAGCAACAATGCTCAACAAAATAAATCCCAACAAAAAAAAAAAACAAACCAGAACTAGTCTCAAACTAGCAGTAGTTAAAATCAGAAACTAGAACCAAAAGATGTAGACAACGCCAAACAATTTAAAGTTCGTCACAAATCAACTTAACAACTTTACAAATCAAATACTCGCCCAGCAATTCGTTCACAAAATCAGTCACAAAGGCTCAAACCCACCAATCAAAAGTGAAAACAAAAGTTTCCTGCTTATTCAATGCGAAACAATGCAAATGGAAACAAAAGTTTCCTACTTATTCAGTGCGAAACAATGCAACGCTATGTCAAATAGCAAGCCCAAACGAACAAATCAAAAACCAACAACGTGACAACTCACCAATGCACAAAACCAACTAATCAACAAATCAGTCCAAAAGCCCAAAGCAACAGTAGCAAACAAAGAAGAAACAACCAGACTAGCAACTAGAAGAAGAAAAAGCACCAGCAGAAGAGAAGAGGCAACAACAAATCAACAAAAATAGCAATCTAAACAGCAGATCCCAACCTACCAACTTCACAAACCAAAAATCAACAAAGAAGCAGACGCTCAATAGGCCTTAATACAAGTATCTCGAGCTAATAAATCAAACCAGCAACTAGACAACTCAAATTCCATAACTTTCAAAAGTCCAGAAGACAAATAGAGACAGCAAAACAGTAACAAAATAGCAAGACAGTAGCAAAACACCAAAAGGCACTAAAAATCAAAATCAGCACTGTTCACAGCATGAACAGTAATGTCGGTACTGTTCACAGTGCGTGAACAGTACTTTCGCACTGTTCACAACTCTTGGAATCAAAAAAAAATAGCAATCCACCAATATCTAACCCTCAAATCACACAACTCAAGAATATATTCTTCCTCCAATTAAATTACTGTGGTACTACAATATATATTTTGGATTGAAACCATGCTCTGATATTATGTTAACTTTGATTAATCAAAGAAAAGTAAGAGGAAGAAAGAAGAGAATATTATTCCTAAAGATAAATGTGGCCTCATTTGACCTGAGCTTAGAATGTCAACTGGACAATCAACTTGAAAGGATAACAAAATTCACTGTTGCTTTTAATCAAGAGTAGGTCAAAAGATATAGAGTATTTGAATGCATAAATTTTGGATAAATTACAATATCATCCCCCAATGATTCAACATTGTAATAGTAAGATCTGTTGGGCCATTGAAAAAGATGATACCAGCAAAAATAATATTTTAAATGACTTGTTAAGTATTTTTAGCGCTTATGTCTATTAGTCTTATACAGAGGTATGTCGAAACACACCAAAACACTTTGAAATATAAAAATTTTGATATTCAATCAATGATTCGTTTGGAAACGAAATTTAATTTCTTGGTCTTTTTAGAAAATATTAACAAATGGCAGGATACTAAGCATATAGTTTGAAGGTGTCATTGTAATTTACCCATAGATTTGTGATTTGCTTCAACTAGCTCTCAATCTTATTCTAGATGGAGATTCTAAGATTAGCCTTACCCATTCCTTGGTAACAATTCAAGATCAATCAATGAATATAATAGATAAGATATAGCACTCTCTAGGTTAGTGAAGAAGACCAGAGCATAGTGAATATTCTCCATTGTATGGTGAGCCTCAATTATTCTTTCCCATCAAGTGCTTCTAAAGGCTTTCTTGCGTTTCACAGCAGCAACAGGAGCAAATTCTCAGCACTCGCACTCTCACACACATATGTGTGTGTGTGTGTATGTACTGCAACTGTGCTTTGGAATTTTATGTCAAGAATCAGTTCTGTCCTTTTAATGTTCTTGTGGAATAACTTTGTACGGATAACTTCAATCTTTTCTAGGTAGTTTCAATGAATAGAATCATTTCAATCACATGTTCTTTTGGACTCGTAATTAGAATATGTATTTTGGATTCGTAAAATCATTTGAAAACCAAGTTAAAAGTTTTCTCGTAGTACCTTAATGGGGTTGCTATAGAGCTTGAAAGCCTAGTTACTCAACTCGGTCATAGTCTTGAATTCATTAAAAAAAATTTATATCCGATAATTTCTCGAAAATTTCATGTCAAAGTGAGATATAGTGTTAAAAACTACTCGACCAACAATTTATCCCCTAATAGGCATAGAGATCTACAACCCCAATCAATTGAGAACCTGTTAGTAAAGACGAGCGAGAGCAGATTGGGATTGGGATTGGGACTTGAAGAAAAACAAACACAAATCTTGGTTCCTTGGCAAAGTGAAACCATCCTAAATTTGCTAATCCTTCCATTTTGCTGGCACTATAGTCTTATGTACATATGACAAGATGGTTCACTCTTGCTTTCATCTTAGCCATCTCCAAAAACAAGTCAAAAACATCATCCACCGTTGACTGCAATCGCATCACACTGATCACATGATGTAGCACCCATTAGGGTTCTCATCACTAAGTATTTCGAACGAATCCAACGGCGACTGTTGCATCGGATAAACCGCCGGTTGTGAATATGCATACGTGAACGGTGACGAAGGAATGTAGTAAGTAGGACCAGTATTGATGGTAGGATGGGGCGCTTGTTGAGGGGTGTAACTTGGCGGGTACTGGATTGGATGCTGATGTGTAGAGCTGAGATTCATTTGATCAATACCTTGAGTGGGAACCTGTATATGAATCTCCGATCCAGTGCCTGCTGGTGCACCGGTAGTGTTAATGGCATTATTACCTTTTCCCCCTTTCTTTTTCTTCTTTTTACCACCAGTCTCTCCACCACTTTTCTGAGCAGACCCATTGTTTCCATTGCCCTTTTGGTCCTTCGCCGGAAACTTCTCGCCGGAGGGAGCGTTTCCCGGCGACTTCCCTACATTTTTTGCCTCTTTGTTACATCCGGTAACACTCCCACGGAGAACAAATTTGACAGAAGTCCCACTGTTTTGCACTTCACCATTCTCAGCTGTATTTTCTTCATCTTCATCGTCACTCTCATCGCTATTTTTTGGGTCCTTTTGTTTCTCTTTGTCCTTTGATTTGCCGGACTTTTTCTCTTTTCTGGACACCTTTTCCGGCCACATCTCGGCACGTTTACCACTTTTCACAAGCTTCTTTATCAGGATCGGTGCGTCAATGTCTCCGATGACTGTAACTTTTTGTTGCTGTGAATCAATGACCGTGGTATAAACACCTGCAGAGAAATCGAATATACAGTATAACAAAGTGAAACCAAGAGTTATATCAAATAGAGTATGACCTTGGTGGGTGGAAAAACTAGAGGAAAGAAAAGAACTACTTTCTTGTCCTACACTTTCCCGGCAACCAAACAGGTTTGATTTGAGTATACCTTCAATGCTATGAAGAACTCTCTTGACTTTTCTCTTGCATTCTTCACAGTGGATGGAAACTTTCAAAACCCATGTCTGAAAACATCATGAATAAGCTTGTATGGTACCAGAAAGGTAAACCATAGTGAAGAAGAATATGGATATACCTGGTATTTCAGAGGTTGTGAAGGTTCTTCAACAGGTACTGTGGCCATGTAGAGAGAGAGAGAGAGAGAGAGTGAGCTTGTTGATGTGTGCTTTGCAGAGGTTTGAAATTGGAAGAGAGGAAGGAATGAACGAGAGATTTAAGAGACAGTTAGTCAGTACGGAGTCTCTCTGTGGCGAACAAAGTGCCTGGTTCGCTGTCAACTATAGTCAAATGTGAAAATGACTTAAGATGCCCCTGACTGCTATTTGCAATTGTCTAACTGAGCTTTGCTAATTAGCCTTTAAACTTTTGTCTATTTGTACATCAATCTTACATCTTTCCTTTAATTTAGTTAGTTTATGGGACATTTTCGAAATACTCCAAGATGAAAACACATATTCTCGGTGTCATTAATCCTTGTTACCGAGATCACGTATCCATCGGGTCACAAGTCCCCTCTCCCCCGAGGTACTGATCATAGGGATCGAGTGGCATCCAGTACGTTTTTATGTACCGACACGTACCATCGGTCTGATATGGTACATCGGTCGCTAAGCCTCCCCCTCTCGGCTTCAAGATATACCTATTCCTCGGCTCCGAGATGTACCTATTCCTCAGCTCCGAGATGTACCTCTTCCTCGGCTCTGAGATGTACCTCTTCCTCGGTACCGAGATGTACCCCCCTCGTCCAGGATGTCGTTCTCTGCCCCAGCAGAGGCTATTGATGTACAGGTCACTAGTCTAGGCTAGGCTAAGTTAGCTATCATGATCTTGTCTTACACAATTGGTGTCAGAAGGCACAGGAAGACAGGGGCCACAGCCAATAGAAAATGGACTCGTGGCATATTGTGTCACATCAGAGACAGAAAGACCGCATGACCTTGCTGACACGCGACTTGGGAAAGCAAGTATTTAATTACACCATTCCCTTGATGAGACTACATTCAATGCGGTAAGGCTCGGAAGTGAAAGGTAATAAATGTCTCTAAGGCTGGGCATTTATTGCATCCTCCCCGAGAAGAGCTCATTGAACCGTCGGCAGGCCGATGACACAGTCTTGATTGCTCGGGGTCCCGAGCAGTTAAAAGAGAAGACATTCCTCGTAGGAATCAGTGCGCACGTTGCCTGTATCTAATGATCACCTACTGACCACACTGACAGCAATCATGAGTATTTGAGGTATAAATACTCCTCACTAAAGGCAAGAAAAATAAGGTGAAACTTTTGCTACAAATTATACTCAGTGTTTTCTTCTTCCTCTCTCTCAAAAATTGACTTGATCATCAAAAGGGATACGCCGAAAAACACTCCGGCGCCCTTCTAACTTGTTCTTCTTTGTTCCAGGAACCTTCCTTTAGCCTTATTGGATCGTTCCTTTGATCCGCGAGGGTCTCCCATTACCGTTCCGGGTTACCACCGGATCTCACAGGCTGTTCCAAGCAGCGTGGTTGACCACTCAACTAACTTACTCGAGTTCACCAAGGGAGAGATCTGTTCTCGTTTTTATATTGTGCAAGATCTAGCACGCACAATCTGGCGCCGTCTGTGGGAAACAACTAGTTTTCCTAGTTTTTTTTCTATAAAGAACAGTGACCATGGTGAACACTCGACAAAAAGGGAAAGGTCCCCACCAAAGAAGTCTCGAATTACAAGCTCCCTGTCACCATGGAGGGAGGGATCACACTGATGAGAGTAAAAATACCTCTACTCAGTCAAGAGGGGTTACCCCTCAAACCAGTATGGGAATCAAGTCAGGAGGATCAGCCCCCTTGGCTCGTCAGTTGGCGGAGGTGATCGAAGAAAAGTTTGGCGATAGATTACGACAGCTAGAAAAGGACAATATAAACGTCCTAAGTCGGCTCAACGAATTTGCCGCCTCCGGCGAAGGGTCGAGGGACTGATTCCTTTCTCGTGGGCTCCCCGCCCAGGAGGCGAAAACGAAGGATATAAGGAATCATCTAAACTACAAGGCAGAAAGCTCCAGGGCCCCAAAGCGACCGAGAGCCAACGAGCACCCTCTTAACGACCATTCAAGGAAGGCAAGGCCATTAGCCTTGGACGACCTCCGGCGAGGATTGTCTAGATGGAGGAAGGGAGATGAATCCGAGGAGGATTCTATCCTATCCACACGGCGCCCAGGAAATAGGGTGCCTATTGATGAACTCAAGGACTTCAGAAGACATCCCGTCAGGGAGAAAATTGATCTCAGAGCCCGGTTGGAATGCAGGAGAAAGAGTAAGGCTGTCTAGGATGAGGACGAAGACGATGTCATACAAACACCCTTTACTAGGGAGATCGGAGAGATGGAGGTTTCAAGAAAGTTTGTCGTGCCGAGGTTCAAAACTTATGACGGGCGGTCCGATCCCGAAGCCCATCTCAGGCAATACAAGCAGATGATGTCCCTCTATCATTCGGACCAACGGTTCCTCTGCCGAGTGTTTCCTATGAGCTTGGGGGACTCTGCGATGAAGTGGTTCGAGGTGCTTCCCCCCAACAGTATTGGATCATGGAAGGAATTGACGGGGCAGTTCCTAGCTCGATTCATTACGGGGAGTAAGCGGCCCAAAGACGTTGGATCATTGCTAACGCTCAAACGTAGGGAATCCGAGACCCTTCGCCAATATGTCATCCGATACTGGAAAGAGGTTAATGAGGTAGAAGGCTGCTCAGAAGTCATAGCAGCGGCGTCTTTCAGGCTCGGCTTTGCGAGGGACACGGACCTGTACCAATCCCTGACCAAGAAGACTCCCTCGAATATGGACGAGTTGATGGACCGGATAAACAAATATTCAAGAATTGAGGACGAGATGGGAAGCAGCAAAGGTCGAACCCTCCAATTTAAGAGAAAAGAGAGGGAGCGGGAGGATACTCCCCGAAAGGGATTGCTACCCCCTCCAGGGGGTTCGTCCAAAGGAGTTCACACTATGTTCAAGGAACCCATCTTCAAGTTGCTCCATAAGATCAAACATGAGCCGCTCTTCAAGTGGCCGTCCAGGATGCAGAGCGATCCTTTCACCCGTGATCAAAAGGTTAGGTGTTCCTATCACCGAGATTTCGAACATCGCACCGAAAGCTGCAGGGTATATAAATCATTCTTGGAAAGATTGGTCCGAAACGGATACTTAAAAGAGTGCATAGAGCCTAGGCCAGAAGAGAGACACACCCTTGCCCCGACCGAGGAGCCGGACAACGTCATAGATGTCATCCATGTATGTCCCCTAGATCGCCCCACGTCCAAGGAACTCGAGTCCGACCTCAAGAGGGTAGCTTTTACAAGGAAGGTAGCCGAGGATGATGGGGGGCCATCCAGTAAAAGGGCCAGGACTGGTGAGCCCGGCATCACGTTCTCCGACGCGGACTTGACAGACGTACTGACTCCTCATAACAACGCTCTTGTCTTAACCCTGAAGATATGTAAATTCGACGTAAAAAGGGTGTTGATAGACTCTGGAAGTTCCTCGAAAGTGATGTACTCCGAGACTTTAAAACGAATGGGTCTTGACCTCAAGAACCTCACCAAGGTCAGGACACCCCTCATCGGATTCAACGGCTCGTTCGCCCTGCCCGTAGGCAAAATCACATTGTCAGTTGTCACGGGTCCCTTCATCATCAACACCGAGTTTGTCGTGATTGATACGGACTCTCCATACAACGTGATCATGGGGCGAATATGGCTGCATGCGTTGGGAGCGGTGCACTCCACTTACCACCAGAAACTAAAATGTCACGCCAGAAGGTATCATGGAGATCCAGGGGGACCAAGCGTCCGCAAAAAAATATTTTTATTCAGCTGTTAGAGCCGGGGCGTTCACCCAAGAAAAGGGGCGAGCCCCGGAAGAGATTACGGAAAAATAACAATCACAGTCCGGGCGTCCAGGAATGGATGACCCCCGAATAGACCCAAGTGAGCGATCGGTGGAGGACCTCCGGAAGGTGCCCTTGGTGGAGGGAGAAGAAGAAAGATATTTTTTAGTTGGAACCGCGATGCCCACAGCCGAACAGGAGGAGATGATTGAGTTCCTAAGGGAAAATGCAGACGTGTTCGCTTGGAACGCAATGGAAATGATGGGGGTAGACCCCGAGATAATCACGCACAAGCTGCATGTTGACCCGGCGCATAAGCCAGTCAAACAGAAGCCACGACGCATGGCCCCGCATCACGCCTGCGCGGTCAACGAAGAAATCGACAAACTCCTGAAGGCCAACGCCATTCGAGAGATACGGTTCCCAGAATGGCTATCTAACACAATTTGCGCGAAGAAGAAGAGTGGAAAATGGCGTGTCTGCGTAGACTTCACAGATCTAAACAAGGCATGTCCCAAGGATGACTACCCCTTACCAAAGATGGACCAGCTAGTGGATGTCACTGTCGGATATGAACGCATGGACTTCCTGGATGCCCGAGCAAGATATCACCAGATCCCTCTNATACAACGTGATCATGGGGCGAATATGGCTGCATGCGTTGGGAGCGGTGCACTCCACTTACCACCAGAAACTAAAATGTCACGCCAGAAGGTATCATGGAGATCCAGGGGGACCAAGCGTCCGCAAAAAAATATTTTTATTCAGCTGTTAGAGCCGGGGCGTTCACCCAAGAAAAGGGGCGAGCCCCGGAAGAGATTACGGAAAAATAACAATCACAGTCCGGGCGTCCAGGAATGGATGACCCCCGAATAGACCCAAGTGAGCGATCGGTGGAGGACCTCCGGAAGGTGCCCTTGGTGGAGGGAGAAGAAGAAAGATATTTTTTAGTTGGAACCGCGATGCCCACAGCCGAACAGGAGGAGATGATTGAGTTCCTAAGGGAAAATGCAGACGTGTTCGCTTGGAACGCAATGGAAATGATGGGGGTAGACCCCGAGATAATCACGCACAAGCTGCATGTTGACCCGGCGCATAAGCCAGTCAAACAGAAGCCACGACGCATGGCCCCGCATCACGCCTGCGCGGTCAACGAAGAAATCGACAAACTCCTGAAGGCCAACGCCATTCGAGAGATACGGTTCCCAGAATGGCTATCTAACACAATTTGCGCGAAGAAGAAGAGTGGAAAATGGCGTGTCTGCGTAGACTTCACAGATCTAAACAAGGCATGTCCCAAGGATGACTACCCCTTACCAAAGATGGACCAGCTAGTGGATGTCACTGTCGGATATGAACGCATGGACTTCCTGGATGCCCGAGCAAGATATCACCAGATCCCTCTCCATCCCCCAGATCAGGAAAAAACGGCGTTTATCACTCTGAAGGGCGTTTACTGTTACAAAGTGATGTCGTTTGGACTAAAGAACGTCGGGGCGACATACCAAAAACTGATGAATCGGATGTTCAAAAAGCAGATCGACAACACTATGGAGGTCTACATTGACGATATGCTGGTGAAGAGCAAACGAAGTTGTGATCATCTGNTACGGAAAAATAACAATCACAGTCCGGGCGTCCAGGAATGGATGACCCCCGAATAGACCCAAGTGAGCGATCGGTGGAGGACCTCCGGAAGGTGCCCTTGGTGGAGGGAGAAGAAGAAAGATATTTTTTAGTTGGAACCGCGATGCCCACAGCCGAACAGGAGGAGATGATTGAGTTCCTAAGGGAAAATGCAGACGTGTTCGCTTGGAACGCAATGGAAATGATGGGGGTAGACCCCGAGATAATCACGCACAAGCTGCATGTTGACCCGGCGCATAAGCCAGTCAAACAGAAGCCACGACGCATGGCCCCGCATCACGCCTGCGCGGTCAACGAAGAAATCGACAAACTCCTGAAGGCCAACGCCATTCGAGAGATACGGTTCCCAGAATGGCTATCTAACACAATTTGCGCGAAGAAGAAGAGTGGAAAATGGCGTGTCTGCGTAGACTTCACAGATCTAAACAAGGCATGTCCCAAGGATNCCGGACTTCATAGCTGAGTTTTTGGGGAAACATCCCGTCCTAGAAAGACCGTCTCCTCCCGACATAGCGTCTCCAACGAATTGTGAAGGATCGTCATTGCTTTTGTGTGTGGACGCTTCGTCAAATAGTAAGGAGTCCGGGATCGGTATCTTGCTGATTTCTCCATATGGGATGGTCGCAGAGCAGGGCGTTCGGTTGGGATTCAAAGCATCGAATAATGAAGCTGAATACGAGGCCCTCATCTCAGGACTTCGGTTAGCTGAGGCAACTGGAGTTACGGACTTAATCGTGCATTGCGATTTCATGCTGGTTGTCAACCAAGTTAACGGAGAGTTTGAGACAAGGGACCCTAGAATGAAAGCTTACCATCACCAGGCGACAGCTGTAATCCGAAGATTTGGAAGGATTGAGATCAAACAAGTGTCCCGAGACAAGAACACGCATGCCGACGCCCTGGCTTGTCTAGCCTCGGCAGTGGAGTCTTCTCAGTCGCGCAGGATCACCATAGAATATCTTCCTGCATCCAGCATAGACCATGCTCCCGAGGTAATGGCCGTCCAGCATGCACACAAGCCGTCCAGCTGGATTGATCCCTTTCTCAGGTTCCTAACAACAGGAGACCTCCCGGAGTGTTCAAAAGAGGCAAGGAAGATAAAACTCAAAGCCTCGAGATTTTGGGCCTCTCCGAATCAGAAGCTGTATCGGAGGTCTTTCTCAGGACCTTACTTGTTATGCGTCCAAAAAGACCAGGTGGAAGACCTTCTCTATGAGGTACACGAAGGAATATGCGGGGGGCACTCTGGGGGGCGATCAATGGCACACCGCATCATGTCTCAGGGATATTGGTGGCCGCGAATGCAAAAGGATGCGTGCACATACGTCCAGAAATGCGACCAATGTCAAAAGTTCTCCCCTGCAATCAGGCAACCCGCGGGGGACTTGCACCCCCTGACCAGCCCTTGGTCATTCACCCAGTGGGGACTCGATTTAGTTGGGCCCCTGCCTAAAGCTCCTGGAAACAGGAAGTTTCTCATTGTGGCCACAGATTATTTCACCAAGTGGGTTGAGGCGGAGCCGTTGACTCACATCCGCGACATAGATGCTAAAAAGTTCGTCTGGGAGAACATAGTCATCAGATTCGGGATTCCCCGGGCACTTGTATCGGATAACAGGACTCAATTCACCGGCGGGCATTTCAAGTCTTTCTGCGAACAACTCGAAATCCGTAATTTCTACTCCACCCCTGCCTACCCCCAAGCCAACGGGCAAGCAGAGGCCTCCAACAAAACAATTATCAATGAAATCAAGAAGAAGTTGGAGAAAGCCAAAAGAAAATGGGCAGATAAGCTATTAAAAATTTTGTGGGTGTATAGGACCACCTCTCGATCCTCGACAGGAGAAACCCCATACTCCCTGGCTTACGGAATGGAAGCAATCATACCTCTCGAGGTAGGACTCCCGACCATAAGGACCCAAGCTTTCGACGCAGGGGGAAATGACCGTCAACTTGGACTGAATTTGGATCTAGTGGAAGAAAGAAGGGAGACAGCCGCCTTGAGAATAACCAAGTATCAGAAAAAGATTTCTCAACTGTACAACAAAAGGGTCAAGGCGCGAGAATTCTGAATCGGCGATCTGGCCTCAGAAGGGTAACGGCCAATACCCGTGACCCAACAGAAAGAAAAATGGGACCTAACTGAGAAGGGCCTTACAAAGTGATATCTATCGGAGGCGCCAAATCATATAGATTAGAAGATATGGATGAAAAACTTGTAATGCGACCGTGGAATGTGATGAATCTAAAGAAATATTATTTTTGAGTATTATCTCCCTCCGTGCCTGCCTCCGAAACAAACATAGGATCAAGCCTCCTGGAAGGGCAAGGCCCTGGGGACAGAGTTCAAGGACTCCTGCCCCCGAAGCAAACACAGGAGCAAGCCTCCTAAAAGAGCAAGACCCTGGGGGCAAAGTTCAAAGACTCTTGCCTCCGAAACAAACACAGGAGCAAGCTTCTTTGAAGGGCAAGGCCCTGAGGACAGAGTTCAAGGACTCCTGCCCCCGAAACAACCACGAGAGCAAGCCTCTCGAAAGGGCAAGGCCCTGAAGAGAGTTCAAGGAATCCTACGCAAAAAAGTGTACGCAAGAAAGCATTAAGTACTCAAAAGCTTTATTTCAAAAAGAGGGGCTTTGCGTCCCCAAGAGCTACAAAAAAAAAAAGTACAATCGAAAATAAAAAAGTTTTCATCTGGCCCCGGGCATCTCCAAAACATCCGCCGAGGGCGAATCGGCGTAAAAAGGTTGAACAGCTTCGGGAACAGGCAGAGTAGGAGGTACTTCGGCAATAGAGAGATCCTGAGGAATATTATGGTCAGGGGCCTGGTCCTGTAGGGCCTCATCAGACAAATCCACTATTACCGCCTCGGGAAGATCCGCCGAAACTTGCACCGGCGTTGGAATCTCGCCCTCGGAGGCAATCTCAGCTTCGGCCTGTTCCATCTCCGCCGAGGGCACGTATTTGTGCATCTGAAAGAGCGGAGAGTCTGACGGGATCCCAGCAGACTGGAGCGCCTCGTCCCACCCCTTCTTGAAAAACTCCTTGCTATTTTCTTCAAGAGCGGGGAAAACGTCATCGGCGAACTCTTCTCGAAGTTGCTCCTCGGACTTCCTGTTCTGTGCCTCGGCCCTGATCCTATCCAGCTCCTGGGTCAGAGCCAAACAGCTTTCTTCTGAACCAACAGCCCTCTCCTCCGCCGCAGAGAGCCGCTGCGTCTGCTCTGTGATCCTCCTCTCAACGTCGGCAAGGGCAGCACTTAACTTTTCAGCGCCGACCTTAGCCAACTCGGCATCCTTGAGGAGTTGCTCGATTTGAGCAGCCTGCCCCGCGAGGGTGGAATCCCTGGCAGCTATGTCCTCCTTAGCACTGGCGAGGGCCCCCTCCGCTTCTTCCTTCTGTTCTCGGACCCGCTGGAGGTCCATCCTAGCCCCATGATACCGCGCAGCTATTATTGAGATCTGTTGGGTGGCCTGCGAAGGAAAAAGGCACGTCACTAAAAAGAAAAGCGGCTAAAAAAAAAAAGAAGAGACTGAAGCAAAGATGGAACTTACCACCATGGAATTCTGGATGATAGAGCGAAACAACACGTTCGTTGATCGCCCCCTGTGAGCCACCATGTCGGCCTCGAAATGCAGTGTCTCACTCACTGCATTGGCGACATGGGGTCCTGCAAAATGGAGTCGTCGATCCTGATCACTCGGTTCATGTGATAAGTGGCTCGAGGATTCCATTCCGCGGCTTCCACTGTCGGCGGAAGGGGAGGAGGAGTCTGATGTTGCCGTTGTTGCTGTTGTTGCTGAGGTAACCCACGGCCTCTCTCACTTTGCTGCTGAGCAGAGGGTGCCCTGGATCCCCTGCCAAGGCCATCGTGCCTATGTTTGACCATTCTCTCCTCCTCTACCTGAGGATCTCGGTCACGCACATGCCCCCGACTGACGACTCTTGAGGATGGGGTGGTGCTGGTCCCAGCAGATGAGGCCCCACCGACCGATCCTCGTCCCCTCCCGGCAGCAAGGGCTTGCCTCTGCCTCAGGAATCCCAGATCAATGCGAGGCGTGCTGGACATAGCTATCTCGAGGGCGTCTTCGGCGTCTAGAGATTGTAAAATTTGGAAGTCTGGCCACGAATCTCTTCCCGAAGTCCCCACCTCGACGGGCGAAGGAACCAAGTCCTCTCTGACCCCGAGCGCTTCAACTTCACCCTCTACTTCTACCTCCGAAGCCCGATCAGGATCTTCCTCCAAATTCTCCTCGCCCTCTTGTCCCACCGCCTGATCAAAGAGTTCAGACCACCGCGAAGGCTCGAAAGGCTGGGAAAGCTGTGAAAATTTCTTATATCCAGGAGTGTAATTCAGGAGGATGTAGGCAGCCCGGCCGAACCCGTCGTCACCAGTAAATTTCCAAACTGTGACTAGGTCGGCAAAGTTCACCAACAACCGAGGGGGAGGAGCTGTTTCCCGAGCAGGGACGTCTGCACAAACAAAAAATGAGTCATGAACATAGAAAATCTCAACAACAAAATAATAGACCCGAAGGAACCGACGTATTTGTCGTTCTCCATTCCAAAGGGCATAACAAGCCGTTATACTCGAGACCGACACCTCTCTGTCAAGATCCCTTGAAGATAAGTATGTCATCCTTGTACACCTTGTCCGAGTCGGGAAGGTGAGTTACGAGGTACATAGATAGGTCCCTGGCTTTGAGGTAGAAGTGTTGTTGAGGCATGACTCTCAAGAGGAAATAGCAAAAAAGGATATCATTCAGTCCAACATTTACCCCGAGACGCCTATTGAGCTCTAGGGCCCCCATAATTATCCTGAAGACATTAAGGCAACACTGCCCGGAGAAAAGGTGGAAATGGGAGAGAAACTGGAGGAGTAGAAGGGGCAAAGGGAATCTAATTCCGCCTTCTATGATGGCTTTGGTATAAAAGGGCATTGCACCCTCGGTACCGAGGGTACAAGGGTGCACAGCCGGGTTATAATCCTCTATATCTACATACTGAGGGATGTTGTACTTGACCTTAAACCTATTAATTTGCTCACCACCCTTTACTTTATATTTCCCTAACCCCGAAGAACTGGCCTGAGGATTCTCAGGGGCAGGGTGACGACGAGGCATCTCGAAGAAAATGAGAAAAAATGGAGGATGTTTTTTCCCTTAAAGATCCCCAAGGAAGCTTCCCGAGGATTGGTCGCTAAGTGGCAACCAGAGACACCTCCAGTTATCGGAAAACCAAAAGGGACAGAAGGACGAAAAAAAGAAAGATACTGGGACTCACCAGAATGTAAAAAGAAGTTTTTTCTGGGAAATTTGAAGCGACTCCTTCCAGAATGTTTCAGAAGCAAAGATGGGTCTGCTAGCCTTAAAACTCCGGTGAAATGGTTGGACAGTTGACAACGAAAAGAAAGGGATCTCCGGCGAAATCTCCGGCAAAGACTCTGTGAAGAAAAGTTCAGAACGATGAAATGAGAAAAGAATAGAGGAAGCCCATTTATATATAGCACCTATCCCATCATTGGGCGCGAAGCACGAAAAGGCGCATTTAATGCGCACGACGTCCTAAGCAGGGAAAAACGGTTAGAAGCAATGATGAAGCAGTTGGGGTTGTTGTAAAACCCTTCGTCTCCTTACAACGCGTGTCCTCGGTGTCAGAAGATCGAAGGCTAGGAGGCAGTTGATGAGACATTTTCGAAATACTCCGAGATGAAGACACGTGTCCTCGGTGTCATTAATCCTTGTTACCGAGATCACGTACCCATCGGGTCACAAATCCCCTCTCCCCCGAGGTACTGATTATAGGGATCGAGTGGCATCCAGTACATTTTTATGTACCGACACGTACCCTCAGTCTAATATGGTACATCGGTCGCTAGGCCTCCCCCTCTCGGCTTCAAGATGTACCTATTCCTCGGCTCCAAGAATTTTGACTTATTTTCAAAGCAAGTTGTACTTAAAAATCTTTTTAAACTCGTTTAAAAAAATGAGTTTGACAAACACAACCCGATTATCGATCCTAATTATAAGAGAGAAATCCCACTCATAGATTATTTCTGGTTCACCCAAATGTTAGATAACTTAGTAGTTACACTATAAAATTGAAGGTTTTAAATTTAAGTCTTCTCACCATTGAGGTGGTAGCCTAGTTAGCCTCTCAATAGTGACTGAAATTCATCCCTTCTCCAATAATCATGAATTCAAACCTGTTTAACAAGTGAAAACTTCAAAATAATGTCCTAGAGAGTTAGTATGCCTAATCGCCACTACCGATTCTTTTTACCTAGCCAAAAAAAAAAAATTCCTTTTAAGATCAATTTCAAAGATTTATTTTGATAATTGTCTATACATGCTAAAGCGGAAAATCCCATACACATCAATTTCAAAGATTTATTTTGATAATTGTCTATACATGCTAAAGCGGAAAATCACGTACACTCGAAAGAAGATGTCCCAATTTAATATATTCTCGTTACAAAAAAATAAAATAAATAGCGTAAGAGGTCTAATTTCGTGGAAATAGAGATTAGTTTTTTTTTTTTCCCCTAAAAACAAATCTATATTGAAGTCCAAACTATACTGCATCATGGGATGGCATTAGAGACAGCCTAATTCTATTCACCTTGTCGATCTGGACTGGTCACTCTTTCCCCCACAAAACTATAGACTGATGCCGTTTGGATAGCCTTGACGCAAAGCCAGAGACAGGACAGGACAGGACAGGCTCGGCTCCACATTTATCCTATTTATCTCCATGAGAGAGAGAGAGAGAGACTCTTGAAGTCCCATCATGATTTACTGCCTCAGTTATTAGAGAGGCAGATGGTAAAGGAAGTGAATGACATAGTAAACGAAACTAATATCAGCTTATTGCAGATTAGCAATTAATCTAATGATTATTATAGTTCATCATTAAATTATTAGGTTATAAATTTGAACTTTATCATCTTCCTCCCGATCAAAAATTCCAAATAGTGACCCTTCCTCTAAAAAAAAAAAAAAACGCTTCTACTTCGAGTTTTTGAAACCAATTGGCTCATTTGAATTCATTGTCTTATACCAAAAAAAAAAATTGGTTAACACAATTTATACTTTTAAAGTTCATGCCAATCTCAAGTGTTCAAAACCAAACAAAAAAACAAAAAAATTATGCAAAATCCTCATTTTAGTCTCAAGATTTGTGATTTTATCAATTTCATCCTTTATTTTTCAAAATATTTTTTTAACTCAACCTAATCAATGACATTTCTCAAAAAAACAATTTGACATAATATTTGAAAAGTGTTCAAAAAGGACAACCGGGGGTGGAATTATACCTAGGCGTGACCATAACAATTGGAATCCACAAGAAAAGTCCACCAATGGAGCATAGACAATTGTTAATTGGAAAACCACAAACGCTCCTAAAGGCTAACTCGAGCTATAGCATAAACCCGTACTACAAAGTGGGATTACACTTTTAAAAAAAATTATTCATCATGCTGAATAAATACCAAATTAAAAGTTAGAAGACAAAAAATCGTACTTTAAAGTGAGAAAATAAAAAAAAGTGCAAATTTCAGGGGGTACAAAATGCAATCAGCCCAAAAAACAGAGAAGTTGGGAATTGAATTGAATTGAATAGATGCTTCCGCTTTTGTTAATCAATGCGACTACCAAAATTTGTCACTATCTATTAACGACCCCTTGAAAATCGAAAAACAAATCTTTATTAGATTTTAATACTTTACCTCAAACTTAACCCCATTCCTTAAAAATTAAAGTTCAATGCATAGCAAGTCTTTCAACTTTAGTACGAATTTAAAGAACTAATTCATACACCCAAAATTTATCTTCAATTTTATTCGAACTCACAAACCTAAATGACATAAACATTTTACTCGCCAAAAATTCCCCCACCCCCTCAAAAAAAAAAACACCTTGGTGCTAATATCGAGATTTGTAACATCATTCAATAGTTTAGTTTTGAAAATTATATTTTTAAAATTTTACAAGTTATTCCGAACACAATGTTATATATGGCTATGAAAGGATAAAGAGGGCTCCGAAGAACATAGATGTGCCAACAATTATTGTTATTGCTATCATGGTTTAAAATCATGGTGCACATTATTAACTCGAATGGCACTAAGACACATAAACCACAAAGTCACGAGACGGTATCAAACACTTCAAAAAAAATGCCAAATGACAGCAGAACTTAAACATAAAGAAAGATACACACTATATAACCAATAAGGCAATGATGACTAAAATGAGTTAAAGACATCTTAGACAACTCACTCAATTCACATGAGACCAAAACATAAAACATTATCTGAACTCAAAGTGTTACGTCTAATACAACTCAATCAAATCGTAATAAGTTCTATAGTCATTGCTTCATCCTTAACTTCCTCATCACAGATCCAAAACAGACACAAATTATCTTCTGATTCTATCAAGTTTCGGCCACCATATAACCATAACATATGTAATTTGGGACAAAATTTAAACCCATTGGAATTTTGGCATAAGCTGGCTGACTTTCTCAACCACCCCCAGCTTATGTACGGTTGATCTAATACATAGATTGTATGTTTTGTGGGCACCAACATACACAGTGATTGCAGGAAACAAGTCCCACCTATAGATATAGCCTAACCCTCTAGTATCATACGTACATTACATTGCACACAAGGATGGAGCATTAATAATAACTGCCTGAACCATGCTTCAGTGTAAGTTAAATGTACTGCAGAAACTATGCTGATCTTAAAGCAATAGGCCAGTATTATTCAGACAAGATAATCCCAAAACTGAGGCCTCCGAAAACAGTTGTGGTTTAGAGACAATTGACTTAATGAGAATCAATGGACTGAACAGCCCCCAACAAGAACAATAAAATTCAACAGAGGAAATTCCTTTATAGAGATAAGTAGGCAAATGCTATTGAACAATCAACAGTACTTACGAAGGATGAGAGCTCGATCCTCTTCTAGACAACAATCTGGCAAGTGGCATCCCTTTTTAACTTACCTACAATGGACAGATAATTTCACAACTAAACAATAAAAAATGATGCATGCCTCATGGAGTTTTAAGCTTCAAACTTGAATGCTTTGAAAAAAAAATTACTTTTCACTTTCTTTGCCATTATTCTCTTTAGGCAAATCCTGAAATTTCTCATCATTGCTTTCAATCTTGGGAGTTGGGACCTCCAGCGCTTTTTGCTTCTTCTGAAGCATCCTGCAGCTGCCAGTGTCAAAAGAGAACCAAATTTGAGTATATGTAACAATTTTGGAAGTATAAAATGATGTTAGAAGATTTACGATAACTTACTCCCAAATTTCTTAAGCTTGCAGCAACATCCTCTTGTTGCTGCTGAAGAGTGGTCCTCAGTTCTTGGAATTCCTACATTTATCCAATTCAAATGAACTCACAATAAATACATATTCAAGATGCCAGCGAATTTAGTACAAGAGAGTTACTCACTGATCGAAGTTGCTCCACTTCAACATTGAGTGATTTCTTGAGTTCAGAAAGCTCCTGCACGAAGTAAGAAATCATAAATTAGCATGTAAGACAACTAAAAAGTGTTCCTTATGTAAAACCAAAGCAAATTGTCTAGAAATGAAAGCAGCATAAGCTAGAGAGAACAAACTAAGCAAATTGATGCTTGTGTAAAAGTCATCAATCCAATTACATAAACAACAAACAAGGAAATAGAACAGGGGGTTGTACTAAAATGATTCAGCACAAAGAAGGTACACGTGGTGACAATTGAAGCAAAACAATCGTTGCATAAACATATGCAAACAATTGACGGTTGATGGAACAAGTGCATATCAATTAACATCACACTTTTGATGTCCTTTTGCACTCAAATAAGAGCAGCTAGTCATCTAATCAGCCAGAAATTTTAAACCTGAATTGTAATCAATTCTTGGGACTTGCTCTAGGTAGCATTGGCAATGAACTCAACCCTAAAAACCATACATGCAGCTGCATTTTAAGAGGAGTGCAATACACAGTTGCCAAGCTTCTCCTCTCAGCATGCAGTAACAATCAGATGTCCCTCATTGGTGGTCAAACAACTTTAATCCTTCTTTCGTGTCATACGTATATTATGTTAAAATAAGTTGGTTTAATGATATTTTATGCATACTTTTTTCACATATAATGTTAATTCCGTAGACTCTTTTAGTTGCACCTTAACAATCTCATTGCATCTATAAAAATGATATATAGAATTAGGTATACATCCGTATGACATGGATAGATCTCTAAACATTGGATTTTTTAAATCTTAAATCCAAGAACACAGAGGCACAATTAAAAACTATTGACTTGTTCCTCAAGGTAAAATGGAGTTCTATGTTTCATAGCTTTTCAATATAAATGCATAAATTAGCTTTTGAATAAATCGCTCCAAATAAGAGTAGATAAGCGTACACACAATAAGATTTAAAATCAATGCATGGCAGAGAACTACATAGCATGTGCAACTAGCAAGTAGCTCAATTTCCATTCTAGACAAACAGAGAACCACATCATCATTGTTCATTTCAAAAAAAGATGCAGGCCCTAAAGAAGCAGAAGCCCAATGAACCATAACATGCTTTTCCACGTACAAAAACACACATACAATATAAACATCATGGTAAGATACATCCCCATACAAAACAGACAAACAATACTTACATCGCTATAGGTCGTAAATTGAGTGTCTAATTTCGATCTCCAACTCTGCAGATCCTGTAGTCCATCCAAACCATGAATGAGGCAACAACCGGTTTTTATTACTGGAATTTAAATGTACTATTACAGCAATTACACTAGCATTTCTGCCTAAGAGAGTGCAGTTTAGAGGTCACCTGTTTCAAATTTTGAATTCTACTCAGCAACTCTTGTCTCGATTCACTCGGTCCCTAATACAATTGCAGCCATATCATTTCCACACCACACAATTTGGGTTTTGCCCAAAAATAAAAAATTATTTAAAAAAAGAGAACCAGATAACCTGAATCTGCAACAGTCTAACATTGAACATACCGCAATTTTTGAGTTCATGGGCTTCACATTATCGTTCTTCTGCAAATACTTTCATTTACAGTCCAAAAAATGAGGATTTCAGAAATCAATCAATCGCCTCAACTTTTTCCAGAACTGAAAAATAAAATCAAAAAAAAATATCTATATATATACACACCCACACACACACATACATATAGTGAGAGAGAGAAACTTACGAGAGAGAGAGGAGCAGGGTCAGGAACAGAATCAGAATCAGGGCTTGCCATTGTAGTATGGGGATGGAGTAGAATCAGAGACGATTTCAAGGATTACGTTCAATTTGGATGAAGATGTCAGCTGAGTATTGATTGTTATTTGTGGGGAAAGATTAGTTGTTTGGGTATATCTGAAGAGAGATAGAGAGAGAGAGAGAGAAATTCAAATATAGGGAGTAGAGAGGGAGAGAGAAGAAAAAGGAGTGAAATTCAAAATATAGGGAGTTTTAAGATTATGATGGTTTGGGCGGACGAGCGTATTATATCGAAACTTATTGGGTTAATCGTAAGGGTTAATTACAAGTTGTAACTCGAAAAATAGTTAAAATTTTAATTCGTACGCTTAAAAATAGAAATTTGTATCAACGTGCATCTAAAATTAAATTGATATATTATACTTAGATCCCCTCATACTTGTCACTTAATTATTTGGACTCATTCACATTTAGAATATTACTCCTACATCTCATGACGTTTGTATACGTGTAACACGTAATCCTTTTTTATTGATATCTGTTAATATAACCGTTAAAAAATATGATTTTATCTTAATAAAAAATTATAATTTCATATTACCCTTTATTTTGTGAGTTCGATATACTCTAAAGTTCAAAATCGAACTTACCATTGGATATTATAATTTTTTATTACGATAAAATTATATTTTTTAACGGTTATATTAACAAATATCAATGAAAGGGAGTTACGTGTTACACGTGCACAAACGTCATGAGATGTAGAAGTAATATTTTAAATGTGAAGGGATCCAAATGATTAAGTGACAACCATGAGGGAATCTAGGTATAATTTATCATTTTAGTTTTAGGCGATACAAATTTCTATCTTTGAGGGTGCAAATTGAGATTTTTATATTTACAGGTGCACATTGATACAATTTTCTATCTTTGAAAGTACAAATTAAGATTTTTGATTTTTGGGGGTACAATTTGAGATTTCAACTATCTTTCAGGGTGTAATTTGAAATTAACCCTAATCGTAAATTGTATCTCGAAAGATCGTTCAAATCTCAATATACATCCCAAAAGATAAACAATCTCAATTTGCACTCTCAAGATAAAAATTTATATCAATGTGTATCTCAAAAAGTCAAAAATCTCAATTTTAGCCCCTAAAATATAAAATTGTGTATCAATGTGCACCTAAAAATAACCGTTGTCAGTTTGCTACTTAAAATTAAATTGATAAATTATACCTAGATCCCCTTATGTAATCATTTGGACTTTTTCACATTTAGAATATTACTCCTACATCTTATGACGTTTGTGCACGTGTAACACGTAACCCTCTTTAATTGATATCTATTACTATAACCGTTAAAAAATATGATTTATCCTAATAAAAAGTTATAATTTTATATTATCCTTTATTTTGTGGGTCCAATATACTCTAAAGTTCAAACTAAAGTTTACCATTTGAATGTCCAATAGAATTTAGTTATTTATGTAATATTTTTTATATCCAATACAATATATCACTTAAACATAATTATTTAAATGCCTAATTGGGAGGACATTTTAAATTGGAAGTATTTTTATTAGGATTTTATAATCGTTAAAAAATATAATTTTATCTTAATAAAAAATTATAATTTCATATTAACCTTTATTTTGTGAAAATATCAAAATGATTAAATAACAAGCATGAGGGGATTTAGGTATAATTTATCAATTTAGTTTCAGGTAGCAAATTAATGACAGTTAGTTTTAAATGCACATTAATACAAATTTCTATTTTTGAGGGTACAAATTGAGATTTTTGATCTTTGGAGGTACACATTGATACAAATTTCTATTTTTGAGGATGCAAACTGAGATTTTTGATCTTTAAGGGTACACATTGATATAAATTTTTATTTTTGAGGGTGTAAATTGAGATTTTTTTATTTTTGGAAGTGCATATTAATACAATTTTCTGTCTTTAAGGGTGTAAATTGAGATTTTTAATCTTTGGGGTTGCACATTGATATAAATTTCTATATTTGAGAATGCAAATTAAAATTTTTTATCTTTAGGAGTGTAAATTAAGATTCAAACAATCTTTCGGGATGCAATTTACAATTAACCAAAACTTATTTTACTATTTTATTAATTAAAATTAAATTGTTAAAAAAATTGTGATTGATATAAAAAATCTATATAATAAAGTAGAATGAAGTTTGAATCCAAAAGACAAAGAGATGTCAAAATTATTTTGAGATAAAACATAAACGCATCCAATGAACAAAATAATTTAAACATAAAAAATGGTTCAGATTATCTCAAAATTTTTGATCTAACGGTTTACGGTGAGTACAAAATATTGTTTACTCGCCTAACATTTTCCTTTTTAATTATCAGATTATTTTAAAATTATCTCATCTACACATTTTAATTTTAAAATTCCCTTAATCATGTTATTTTCTCACGAATCCAAACTTTTCTCTCTGTTTTACTCTCTATCCATCATTAACACCCCAAATCTCTCTCTTACGCTCATTCCTTCTCTCTCTGGCCCTTCAATCACGCCCAAACTCTTTCTCTTTACCCCGATCTTCTAACCTCTACTCTCTTCTCTTTTTCTATATCTATTTCTCTTCTTTATCTGGCAACGCCCTTTTTCTCCATTTTTCTTTCTCCCCTAATCTCTTATATCTGTCAGCGACACCCTCATCTCTCCGCCAACGTCGCTAACCGTGCCAACCACCAGCCATCGAACACCACCAGCGACACCATCGAGCACCGCCGCCAATAACATCATCTCTCTGTCTCTGCGTCTCTATGTGCACAACTTGATTTTCAGGGGACTTGGATGGCAAATCAAGCTGTAATTCATCAAGCTGGCACAATCAGACTAAGTATCACGCTCCTAGAGTTGAATTGATGAAGCTTTAAGTTTGAATTGAGTAAGTGATTGTGATTTTGATATGGGAATTCCTCTTTCTAAATTTTTGTTTCTCTCTTGAATTTTCAACTGCGTGATAGAGGAGGAGGTGATTTTGTTACGGGTTACAACTAGCTAATTTGATTGGCTTACAATGGATGTATAATGGAGGAGATTGGATTTTGAGTGGTGGAGGGGTAATGGAGGTGATGGCACCCGATGGTGGGTTGGGGAGTTTCATGGGGCAAACATCGGATGGAGGGTTGGGTTTGGGGCAGGAGTTCTAAGGGAAAAAAAAAGGGGGATAGAGCTGTTTTTTTTTTTTAAATTTGTTTGGGGATGTAATTGACGAAATTAAAATTTTAAAGACTAAAGTTCGATAAGTGATAAACCTCGGGGTCCATTTGTGCAATTTACCCAATTCATTTATGAAAATCAAGTGGCTGGCATTTGTTTCCCAGAATAGCCCATTTTCAGAAGTTGTATCACCAACTGTTTTCTATCTTCATTTTCATGGTTTGCTTATTCTCAGCCCATTTCACTCACAGAGGAACCAATACCTTATTTACAGCAAACATTATCAGGTATGCATTTCTTTGGATTTTATATACATATAAGATATATATAATCCACTAATGCGTATTGGGTGATTGACAGAATGCCAAAGAGAAGAAACAATTTTACCCACTTATTTTTTTGCGAATGATATATGTTCGTTCTCTTGGTCTGTATTGTTTTTTTCTCTCTTTAATTCCCAGTTTCCAAATTTCATGCATTTCATTATTGCTTTTGTGTTGGGTACACTGTCATAGAAGAGTCACTCTCCACTCAAAATTTTCCCTTTTGATCAATATTTTTCCAATCAAATGAAGTACCAGTTTTGATGTTTTAGTCAGAATTAGAGTTTCAATTGACTCCTATGAACTCTTCAATCAGTTTGGTCAATTGGGTTTTAATCATGCGATTGCAACTTCAGGGCCTCATGTTGTTAAGGTCCGAATGAAAGCTGTGGGCATACGTGGAAGTGATGTTCATCATTTCAAAATAAACTGTTCAAACTATCATACTTCTGCAAATTAATTTGTTGATGCTTTTAACCTAAAATGATTTTGGAATAGATAGAGATGGAAATGTTTCAATATAGTGTTTGATTAATTGATTATGTTGTGTTTTACACTATTAATTATGAGTATCAATATACAGGTGTGCGTGAGTGTGTTGTCTCCGTTGGTATCAATATACTTGATGACTTAAAGGTTCAGCTCAGTAGATCCAGTGATGTGACTGAGAAATGAAAGGAAAGGGTTGCTGTTGATAGGAGGATGGCTCCACCTATGATGTTGATATTCAGCCCATTGCAATAGATAGAAATGTTCCAGCACCTTATTTCTATCATTATTGTGGGCCTCTCCCCTTCTACCAACGCCGTCCTCACCCAAATTCTCCTATTTAGGAGCAACTCACCATTTGTTCTTAATTGTGTCTTTAAAAAACTAAGGGTGGATTTTTAGCCTTTTAGAATGATAAAATATATAAATTGTACATATAAGTTGAAATTTTTAGAATGATAATATCATTGAGGCATGAATTTATTTTTTTCAAGTTCGAGTTTTGTCCATTTTAAAAAACAAAAAAGTGGTTATTGTGATTTATTATTAGAATTTTTATTTTTCATATAGGTAATACTTTGTTAATCATTTATGTAAAATGCGGATGTATTAAAGGATGCATTTTAATCTTTCAACTTAGTGTCGGTCCAAGTTTAATACTTGATTATTTTGTATTCACAATTAATATTCAGTGTTTGTTTATTTCTAGTGTGTCTATATTAAGTGTTTGATTGTTTCGTTTTTAAGAACAATGTAATTTTTTTTTGTTTTTTCTTTGAATTGCACAATTTCAAACACGGATTATGGGGACAGTTCAGGCTTTCAGCTTAGTATATGTCCGAGTTCAGTGTGTTGATTATTTCGTGCCCAAATTTAGTATTTGATGTTTTTTGAATTGCATCGTGCCTTCAAGCACGAGTTATCCCTAATCTATATGATAAAGTATAACGAAGTTTGAATCCAAAAGATAAAAAGAGGTCCAGATCTTTTTAAGACAAAATATAAACACATCAAACGAATAACGTAATCTTAACATAAAAGACGGTTCAGATCATCTCAAAAATTTTGATCTAACGGTCTACAGTTAGTCCTGAATTTCTTTTCCCGTCCATGAAGAAGCCTCTTATCGTAAGACTCTACACTTTTATCTTTCATACATTTTTATCTTAAATTTAAAAAAATATAATGACAACTCAGATTGAATTCATTTTAAATTAAATGATCTAAATGTTATATGTTAAAAGTGTATTGTTTGTACCTTAATTTAGGTTGGTTTTGTTTAATTTTTAATTTTATGACAAAACTTTATATCAAATTAAAAATATTTCTATTAAACATACATAAAATACATAATATTTATAAGTTTAGTGTTTCTTTTTTCAAAGTTTGATAATTTAACATTTGACTCCAATAATCGCATATACATCGTCACTACAACACAAAATCAGTACCCAAATGGAATGTTACCATTTTTGGATATGTAAGTTATTTAGTATATCAATTTTTTCAAAACCTTTGATATAATATTTCATTTAAAAAAAAAGTGATCAATACAAAAAAAAAAAAAGATATCAATTACATCAACAAAAAATGTTCAAAATTAATCTAATCTTTATGTGTTAAAATTATTCAAACATCTTATCTTTATGTGTATTAAATTTTATAAGTAATATAATGTGTTCAAATACGAACAATAACTAGTATATATATAAATCCGCACACTCTATCAAAAAATTAAAGGGTTAAAACACGGGATTTAAAGTCATGAGAAAATTTCCTATTTGCCCTTGTAAAAGCCTATTGATAATAAAATATCTTTATTTGACGAGTTAATTAAATGGGTGTTTTGTTCAATTATAAATGAATCTAGTTTACTGCTTCCAGTTCCAACACGTCAATACGACGCCGTCTCCGTCATTCTTGTTGACGCAGACTCCACCGTGTTTTTTTCCCGGTGGATAGTCTCCTCCTCCCCCATGGCCATTTCTCTTGACTCCTTCTCAGTTCAACACTCCTTTGACATTATCAAAACGAAAAAAAAAAATCAGCTGCCTTCGCCGCAAAGCAAAGGCAAAAGAAACCAACACACAGTCCTATAAAAATGCCAACGTCAAACAAGCCGAAACCACAAACCTCGAAGCTTTCCGATCCACCGTGTCCGTGGTATCTCTATCTCTCTCTAGAACTCGGAACCTGACTCATTGAGTTAGAAAAAATGGGCCAGATATCGTTCATATACAGCTTCGTGGCTCGTGGAACAATTGTACTTGCCGAGTACACCGAATTCAATGGAAACTTTCCGGCCATCGCGACTCAGTGCCTCGAGAGACTTCCCTCATCGAGCAACAAATTCTTCTATAACTTTGATCACCACACTTTCAACTTCTTAGTCGAGGATGGTTATGGTGAGTTCCTCAGTATTTCTGCCTCTAAACGTAGAAGATATTTGGGTTTTTCCTGTTTTGTTTTGTGATTTTCTGTTTGGTTGCTCAGAAAACTGGCCTGAAAAATTAGAGGAAGAAAAATTGCATTTTGGGTAATTCGTTTTGTGCTGTTCTGTGTTACTAGAAAAGTGGAGAAATCAACTCAAGTGTGAAGTTTTTGGTAGTTTTGGTTCTAATTAATAAAACTTTGGTGTTGCAAGTTGTAATTTTCTGGTTTTCTGTGGCGATTATGATTTGTTCGTTGTCTATCTTTCATAAACCTAGCAATTTCATTTTTTTGGGGGATGAATTTCAATTTGTACCTAAAAGATTTAAGAATTCTCATTTTATACCTTCAAAAACTAGATTTTTTACGTTACACCCTCAATGTATTATATTATATAAGTGTTGTAACAGTGTTGTAACGTGTCCATTCAGTTAGTTTCTGTTACTCATTTTATCAATATCAATGGAGTGATTTTTGACAAAATAAGCAACAAAATAGTCATATTATAATACTTTTAATATATTTAGAGTACAAATCATACTCCAATGGCAAGGGGTGCTTGCCGCCTTTGAAAGTCTTAACTTGGAAAGTAATTATCATTCGCCATTCTGCCATTAGCTGCAATCTTCTTAATCAGTTTGTTGATGAAAATATAAGTGATAGAGATAAATTAAGTTGAATTAATTTTTCTAGTCTTTTCTTTGATAGCATGTAAATTTTTTTTTCCTGGAGTATATTCATGAAAGGGCTATTGGTAAGCTTACATTCCACGACTTTGCCACGATACTTTTCAAGCCGCGTTGAGCCATAGTGGCCAAAATAGCTCTTCAATTAAACCTCTAAGCATGTTATGGTTTTGGGAACTGCAATATGCATTGTAGTTTAAAGACACAGACAAAGTCATAGGCATATAGAAGTGCTATCCAAGCCTATCAGTTTGTGCTCGGAGTGAGTGTTGTTCTCGAAGGAACCAAACATGTCACCATCATGTTCTATACTTCATTGAAACATTTTGATGTTGTGCTTGTTGAATTATGCAGCTTATTGCGTTGTTGCCCAAGAATCTGTTGGGCAGCAGATTTCTATTGCCTTTTTGGAACGTGTGAAAGCAGATTTCAAAAAAATATATACTGGTGGTAAAGCGGATACAGCTATGGCCAAAAGTCTTGATAAGGAGTTCGGGTACATTCAGCCAAGAAATATCTGCTGTAAAAACTTATGCATTTGAGTAGCAAATATGTAATAGAAGCAGCCCACTAATAAAATGTCTTATTCTACAGACCAATTATGAAAAGGCACATGCAGTATATAGCAGAACATCCTGAAGAGATGGAGAAGCTGATGAAAGTGAAGGCGCAAGTTGAAGGTGTTAAAAGTGTAATGCGGGATAATATTGACAAGGTATGTCAAATGCACTGGGAAAACATAAGTAGTTTTGGAGTGATCTGCATTTGGTTTCTCTTGGATCTGTGGTGTATCATGTGGCTTGTCTTCAAGCATTTGCAATACAGCATTTATATGTTTATTGATTGAACATGAGCTTGTCAGAAAATAGCTCTAAGGGGATATATAGCTACTTTGATGCAATCAATCAGCCTGCTTCCGCAGATGCCTCCATGAGAAGCAATCTGTGTGTGTGCGTATGCCATGACAAACCTGTACTAATTAAAGGATTAAAAATGGTAAGTATGATTATCTTTCCGGCACCGAGTGTGAGTTTAGTTTTCAGATAATCAAAGTCAACCCAATACTGCATTTGTACAAACATCTTGATTCACCTCTTCGCTCTCTTTTGGGCATATTGTCTATGAAATCATGTGACGAGCTCCTTTGTTTTAAATCTCTTCAGGAGCTACATCCAATATGATCTTCTACTCAACCTAGCCGCACCTAGAAAAGTTTAGTTGAGACTAGAACGCATATATTTTCAATGCATGGTTTGCTTTATGAAAATGAAAGACAGAGAGCCATTTACGTACTGCTCCTTTGTGTCAAATCTCTTCAGGAGTTGCATCCAATTTGATCTCCTACTCAACCTAGCAGCATCCAGAAGAGTTTAGTTCAGACTAGAATGCATATTTTTTCAATTTACAGTTTGCTTTACTAAAGTGAAAGGCAGAGAGCCATGTATACTGTCATGGAGTCAAATTTAAGTCTTTCATAGCCTTTTTTAATGCGGATTGACTGTTAAGTTAAACAACATTCATCTGATGAAAGCCATTGCCAACATTGGCCAATGTTGGTGTACCTGTGTTTAATCATAATTTGCATCTGTGAAGCCCTTGCATTATGTATGAATGTAGATAGAACAGTGCTAGTTATATTCACCCTGTTTGCACCTTTCAGGCAATTGGTAGAGGGGAAGTCCTAACTGTTCTTGCAACCAAAGCTGAAGATCTGCACAATTCAGTACGTTGATCCATATGTTCTTTTAAATCTCAACCTTATATTTATATATGCAGTTATGCACCACGTACTGAACTTCTGTACTTGCTATGTTCAGGCTCAAGAACTTAAGGACACGGGAACACAGCTACGACGGAAGATGTGGTATCAAAATATGAAAATAAAGTTGATGTTTATTGGAATCCTTCTGCTTCTTGCACTCATTATCTGGGTTTCAATTTGCCGTGGATTTAATTGCACCAACTAGCATTTCTTCAACAGACTCCAGGACAATTTCTATTCAATATTTGTATACATCTAAGCTTCATTGGAAGAGCTTGCATTCAAACAAAGGAGTATCTCAATTACTCCAGAATTTTTTTAACTAATTAGTGCAATCTTTTGTGTGCTAAGAAAAAATCTGGACTTTCAAGGTGAGGAATTCAGGTGAAATGATCTGATCAGTCTCTTGGCTGTAATTGAACCACCAATCTTAGAATTATCTGAAATGGAACTGGACATGGTGTGAACTTCAATGGATCAGAGCTGGGGCATTTCATTCATTGGCCTACTTAACTAGAAAAGACGATTCACTGCAAGAGATTCTAACCATGGCAGGTCTGAGCAGGATTAGATATGTTCAATCAGATGCGGCCCCAGACATTTCGGGATCTAAAATAGAAATAATAAATGAGATTTTTTTTTTAATATTAATAATAAATTTATTTTTTAAAATTTTGAAATACAAATTTATTAATTAAGGTTTTATATTCAAGCTTTTGTTATCATATTTGAACTTGAAAGTGAGAGAGAGAATAATTGAAAAATTATGTTGATAGTTTGAACCTGATTTTTTGAGGGAGGGAATTAAGACTTGATTTTTCCGTAACTTTAATTTTATTATTAATTTTTTTCCTTTATTTTTTCAAAAAATTAAATTTTAGGGTTTTTTAATTTCATGAGTTGAATTAATAGGCCCAATCTATTGAAATTGAAACTTTTTGTTTGGGCCTAAATTTAAATTTTTTGTAGAGCCTATTTTTTATGGATTCAAATTTTTTGTTTAAAATATTACTACACACCTATAAATTATAAGATTTTCCTTAAAGCGGGATTTAAAGCTCAAGCTTTATTGGCATAATGATTTGGCCGACCCTATATACAATTTTAAGCCCAGACTTTAGGTGTATCGACTTCCAAAGAACCCTATATAATTTTAAGTCAGCATACAAAAAGACTATTTATGTGATTGGAATTCTTAACATTTAGTTCACAATAGAATAACCACACTGTTGTTATATAACCCACCCTCATACTGGGTGCTCTAGACCATAAGGCATGGACTATTGGCAGGTCTAATAACAATCCCTAACTTTACGATATAAAATAAGACGAATTTCTATAAGTTTATCTGACGATTTCAAATAGATTCATTCAACGGCCACTAACATCCCTCTCAAAATTATTCACATTGATTTTTTTTTTTTTTTNTCTTGCAACCAAAGCTGAAGATCTGCACAATTCAGTACGTTGATCCATATGTTCTTTTAAATCTCAACCTTATATTTATATATGCAGTTATGCACCACGTACTGAACTTCTGTACTTGCTATGTTCAGGCTCAAGAACTTAAGGACACGGGAACACAGCTACGACGGAAGATGTGGTATCAAAATATGAAAATAAAGTTGATGTTTATTGGAATCCTTCTGCTTCTTGCACTCATTATCTGGGTTTCAATTTGCCGTGGATTTAATTGCACCAACTAGCATTTCTTCAACAGACTCCAGGACAATTTCTATTCAATATTTGTATACATCTAAGCTTCATTGGAAGAGCTTGCATTCAAACAAAGGAGTATCTCAATTACTCCAGAATTTTTTTAACTAATTAGTGCAATCTTTTGTGTGCTAAGAAAAAATCTGGACTTTCAAGGTGAGGAATTCAGGTGAAATGATCTGATCAGTCTCTTGGCTGTAATTGAACCACCAATCTTAGAATTATCTGAAATGGAACTGGACATGGTGTGAACTTCAATGGATCAGAGCTGGGGCATTTCATTCATTGGCCTACTTAACTAGAAAAGACGATTCACTGCAAGAGATTCTAACCATGGCAGGTCTGAGCAGGATTAGATATGTTCAATCAGATGCGGCCCCAGACATTTCGGGATCTAAAATAGAAATAATAAATGAGATTTTTTTTTTAATATTAATAATAAATTTATTTTTTAAAATTTTGAAATACAAATTTATTAATTAAGGTTTTATATTCAAGCTTTTGTTATCATATTTGAACTTGAAAGTGAGAGAGAGAATAATTGAAAAATTATGTTGATAGTTTGAACCTGATTTTTTGAGGGAGGGAATTAAGACTTGATTTTTCCGTAACTTTAATTTTATTATTAATTTTTTTCCTTTATTTTTTCAAAAAATTAAATTTTAGGGTTTTTTAATTTCATGAGTTGAATTAATAGGCCCAATCTATTGAAATTGAAACTTTTTGTTTGGGCCTAAATTTAAATTTTTTGTAGAGCCTATTTTTTATGGATTCAAATTTTTTGTTTAAAATATTACTACACACCTATAAATTATAAGATTTTCCTTAAAGCGGGATTTAAAGCTCAAGCTTTATTGGCATAATGATTTGGCCGACCCTATATACAATTTTAAGCCCAGACTTTAGGTGTATCGACTTCCAAAGAACCCTATATAATTTTAAGTCAGCATACAAAAAGACTATTTATGTGATTGGAATTCTTAACATTTAGTTCACAATAGAATAACCACACTGTTGTTATATAACCCACCCTCATACTGGGTGCTCTAGACCATAAGGCATGGACTATTGGCAGGTCTAATAACAATCCCTAACTTTACGATATAAAATAAGACGAATTTCTATAAGTTTATCTGACGATTTCAAATAGATTCATTCAACGGCCACTAACATCCCTCTCAAAATTATTCACATTGATTTTTTTTTTTTTTTCTAAATTCATCACTTCTCACTTACGTTGTACTGTGTCTTTAGGTACAGATTATCCCTATTCTTCTTTAAGCAAAGCCATGGAAAGGTAACTATGCTCTTTCTTGCCTTCCATTTTCTTCTTTTTATACACCCATATCTGACTTATTTATTAAACGGGTATTGTCAATAAAATTACTTATAACCGTAAATTATTAAACTTCAATCCGTGTTTATAATTTCACGTCTCATTCATTTTCATTTTTAGCAGTATTTTTCATTGACCTTTTCTAATGATCAACTAACTCTTTATCCGACATAAAATTACCTGTTTATGCTTTTCGCATCGCACTTTCAACTTTCACTCTTTATCTTGTCCTCCATCTTCACTGTTTATATGGGTATGGCATTGCTTTCTGAAGCAAAGAACAAGGAGGTTTCCATATCTGATTACTTCACTGCCTTGAAGCATGAGACACATTAAACCTGTTAATCATTCTCTCTCTTTTTTTCTCGGCTTTTGAAAATAATATGTAATTAATTAATTATTAAATATAATAAAATTACGATTTTGGAGCCGGAAGAGAACTAGTAGAAGAACAGAATCCATCACAAAACATGAAAATGGAGAATCTGAGAGCACAATGACCTAAAGAAATTCCAAATACTAGGAATATTAAGCAAAAATAATAAAAAAAGTTGTGCTAGCACTACTTATATTAAATTATTGTGTGCTCTGCACTCTATGGTGTTCCTCTAGTTGTGCTCATAATCATTAGGATTAATATAATAAAGTGTGTTTAGGAGTATGGTTCTTTTTTTTCTTTTTTGGATGAAACTAGAACAACACTTTAAGCATCTATGTCAAAAAAGGAGTTTAGAACAATATTTTCCAAAAAAGATCTAAAAAAAACAATTGCACGAGACTCTTATTATTGTGAATTATAAAAAGGTGCAGAAAAATAAAGTTGCTCGAATGGAAAGGAAAGTAACTTGTTGGGACATTTTAGTCTCTATGCAATAATTGAATCTCATATCATTAATATTTTCTAATAAAAAAGGAAGATTGAAAGTGTGAATACTACAAATTTAAACAAAAATATGTCGCTAGCTAGTATGAAAGAATGAACAGTGATTAATTTAAATGAAGTTTTATATTACTTGACTATGCATTTTTGTCTTCACTCTTTAGATTTATCTTGCCCATCAAACATATATATATATACACATACTAATCATAATTCGTACCTGAATGCACTATGAAATATAAGATTCTAACGTTCAAAAAATTGATCCCCCTATACTAAATTTAAAGTTAATTTAATTTCTTATATCATTTAAAATTAATTTTTACCTATTATTTTATTAAAAATAAAGTCAAAATTTTTTCAAAATACATGACTCGATATAATTTTTTAACATGTGTATATTATTGTGTATGAATAATGTACAAAATAAAAGTTTTGTTAAACTACAAATTAACTAAATATTAAATGATTGAACATGTGATAAAATTAGGTGATGTAATTTTTTTGGGAGGGAAGTGTATACAGGATATTATTCAACTTGTTAGCTAATTTATTATATATATGAGCAATGTTATTGAGACTTAATTTACTAATCAGTAATGTTATGCTGACCAAATTTGAGACCAAATTTAGAGTCTAAATGACATGACAGCATATTATTTGAAATTTTTATTGGGAACCAAATGACATGACACCAAATAAAGATGTTTAAGTCAGCTGTCATGTTATTTGGACTTCAAATTTGGTCAATGTAGCATTACTCTTTACTAACATAGTTTATTATGACTTTTGAATTGACTGTGAGGTCCATCAAACATTGAAATTTAGTGTTGATTCAATTGTTCTACTGAAATTACATTATTATGCCAATAAATTATGTCAAATTATTATGTTCAAATAGTGTTACTCTCTATAGATGTGTGTGTTGGGAAGGGGGAGGGGGATCCACCAAACATATATTAATCCCATGATAAGCTAATATGTAATAGGTTCCACATAGTTGGAGATACTGGATTTCTACAGTGGGTTCTCCGACAATCTTCTCCTAATAAACCAAATTTTTTTTAAGGATTACAACCTATCAATCACCCTTTTTGAGGTAATGGGTTCCAACTTCCAATATGCCATTCTTTTACTCACTTTTTAGCAAAAGAATAATTTCAATGGGGCTATAGAACTTTTTGAATAATGGTGGAAAATTATTTTTTGATATTATATTAAAAACATATTTTGATTGTTAATGGCTCGTTGAGATGCTGGCTCTGATCACACAAGTTTATGATCGAACATTTTTCTATAGAAAGAAAGTGTCCTCAATACCTGGAGTAGATGACATGTTTTTGACCAAATTGAGAAAAAAATTAGTCAAAATGTATATAAACTGACTAAAATACTTTTACCCGTTGAACTTAAAAAAAAAAAAAAAGTTTGTATCACATGTCGACGATGAAAGATTTATTCAATTGAAAGTGTTTGCATGAAAGATTTTTTCGACAGTGTGGCCAAAGAACAATGCTATATGTTGTCATTTTCTCTTTGCTTTTTTTCACTGTTTTGGATACTTATGTTTCTTCATTTTATCTTCATTAAAGATATTTTCAAAACAAACAAAGGATGGCATGACATGACAAAACCTCCGGCCATCAAAATCAAACTCAAAAGAAGACAAATTTGGATCCCTCTTGCCCCATCCTTTCGGGATAAGATGCAAAAAGGATCTTCTCTCTTTCCCATCACCCGCTATTATGAGTTCGTTCATTTCCTCCTCTTGATGATGTCCAAGAGTGTGTGTGTGTGAGAGAGAGAAAGAGAGAGAGAAAGGTGTCACAGTAGCCCATTCCTTCGTGGAATGGGATGGGCTGGCAAGAATAGGAAAGGACTCCCTAGAGCTTTTTTTTTTTCTTTTTTTTTTTTTTATGGGGTTTCAGCTAGTAATTCACACGTTTTGATAAGCCTCTTATCTATACAAAAAGCCACTGCCAATGCCCTTTGCCAGTGTAAGGAGAGAGATCTCTCCTACAAACCTTTGAAGCACGTGTTTTTTGGATTCTTGCAGCCGTTGCTGACTTAACCTCTTACGAAAAAAAATTAGTAGTTATGGTATCTTCCAATGTAATACGGGGTAACATTTGGATGGAGTACTTTCATAGCATATCGGTAGGATTCGAATTCAAGACATGCTAGTATATACCTTAGTCCTCGTCGAACATTAACCAACCCGTGCGACTCGTTTGCTTATTTGTTTATGTTAATGACATGTAAATAAATCCAGTAATGTGAGACTTATTGGCACTTCTTGGTGGTGGTTTGTTAGTTCAATCGTCTTTGTTTAAGAAAACATTTTATTTTGGTAATAACTTTCTACATGCAATATCCAAACACAATTTTGCTACATCTGCACAAATCTTGCATTTGTTCTATACATTTGACAGCCTTAACAAGAAGACATACTAAACTGTCCTCTCTTTTACCCAAAAATGTTTCTTTCTGAAAATCAGAAAGAGTGATCTTGACCAGTGAGATAAAAGATGAGACGTAAATTTACATATTTTGAATTTGAATTCAAAATTTTGAAGTATTCAATGCACATAGTTTATAAGTGAATGTGTATATTTAAAATTTGCGTTGTAACTATGAAAATAAAGAATAAATTGTTAATGGATTGGGTCACTATTTTAACCAGTCAATTGAAAATTAGGGATGACAATGGACCAAGGAAAAATAAGAATTCGTACAAACCCGTCTCGTTTAAACCGAGAATAAAGATATTTATTAGACAGTTACCTATCCCCAGTCCTGATCCATTGTCATTCCTACCGAAAACTCTATCAATTCATACACATTCTTCTTTTAAGACAAATGAAAGTTGAATAGTCCATGTAAATTTTGTCGGCACATATCTGTGTGGCACATTTCCTCTCCATAAAAACTGGATATAAGTCCATGAGGATATAGGCAAAGTTGATGGTTGGCTTACCCTCTACATGTTTTGCCTTCTCAAGGGCTTCCATCTCTGCCCTATCATATCTCACAAAAGCCACCTTTTATGGATAAGACTACCTCTCTGAATTTCTTTCAGCAAGCAAACATCAAATAAGCTGACATGTCATTACCCCCTCCACTCTCTCATCCATGTCATCACAGATATTCTCAAGTAGAATAATGTTATTTTTACCTAACTTAATATATATACGCACTGACATGTTGATGTGTCAAAAGAAAATGTTTTTAACGAAGAAATTCAACAATTATAAGAATGATATTGGACCACGTGATTAAGTCAGTGAATTAGGCCAAGTTTTTATATATAAATAGCATTACACTTTCACTAATATTTATTTGGACTTAACTCATCGTAATCATTGTAATTATTGAATTGGTAGTAAGTCTAAAAAAATATTGGAATATACTATTAATCCTATAACTATGAATGATTATGTCTGTAATTTAGATCCACATACCATTGTTCTAATGCCTTTGAACTTACTAAACCAATTGAATAAATTGATCTAATTGTTTTTCATATAGTATTGTTCGATTGTACCTTTTATTACCAACCTTATTAGCTAACAGGTTGTTAGTTCCCCAATAGAATTAAACACAATGAAAAATTGGGTTTTACACACATTTACTTCTAATGGAATAACTGCAAAACTAAACTGCTGGTTTTTTTTTTTTTTTGTTACATGATTATGCCGACTATTATCTTGAACTCAACGGCAGCCCACCGAAACTAAACTACTTGCGTATGTGTAGTTAGTCATATAACCACGAGATTAAAGGACGTGTGATTAATAAGGATGGTTATGCATCATTAAACCAAAAAAGAACAAGTTCTTAGAATAACAATAAATACATAATTTACAGAACATTAACAGCAAACACACTATAGCTTCCCTAACCTAAACAGAAAGTCAGAAACAAAGTAACTAGATCTTGAAACTAAAAACCCCAAACAAAGACAACCCAAAAAAAAAAATTACACACATGACAGTAGATGATGCACGGAGGACTGACTACTACACATATCTAAAAAATGGTGGCAGAGTACACGAGGATCCCATTTAGGAGGGTCAGATTTACACAATCAGAACAACGTCGACTGCTACATGTCCCTAACTTCAAATTCATTTCGGTTCTTAACAACAATATCATACATGTGCATGGACTTGAACTTGCTGAAGTCCTTGGGGAGAGATATGAGATGAACTGTGGACCTCTTGTGGAACTGAAGGAGGTCAGGATCATCATAGTACCTCTCCCACCCCAGGGATGAAAGCTTCCTTTCCAGAACTGAATAGGATGTAATCACTTCATTACTGCATACATGGACTAACACTTTACGACGACCGTTCGAACCCTGGCACTCAGCTCCCGGGTTCTCGACGAGTCGAACAACGCCATTCTTGAACACCCAAACACCAGACATTTCTGATGGACCTGCAGAGAAAGGACAAGAGAGAATGAGAGAGTTAGTGCTGTAAGGTGGTATGTGAGCTTGAAGATGAATTTAGGGGAGGGAATGAGGGGATATATATAGCTGTAGCTGTGGAATATAATATTAATATAGGGTAGTTATATATATATATACAAACTTGGAGAAATATGGCCATTCAAGTATACATTTTCTGTCATTTTGGCTCCCATTTTTTCATTTTGTCACTGCAAACTCTCAACTTTTTCATTTCTGCCCCTTTGGTCTAAGCAAAAATTATGGGTTAAATTAATCAATAAAAGTGATTATGTGTGTGTCACGTGATAACATTTGAAGGGTTTCTTTGATCCCTCAAATTTCGTTGGAAACCAAAGGGAAACAAAAAAAAACTTGTAAGTTTATTAAGGTATGTTTGGGTATAAGTGTAGCTAATTATGTGGGGAGCCACCTAGGGCAAGTCTGAGGATACAAACAAGGTCAGGATGTTTGAGACACACTCAACCTTATTTTTGTGGGGGGGCATAATCGGATTGAGGGGAATCCAATTTCTTTATCCAAGTGTGTTGAACCCCACCATTAGAATCTTTGTTTGAAGAGAGAGAGAGAGAGAGAGAGAGAGAGAGAGAGAGAGAGAGAGAGA
>CAUOFW020005425.1:459471-489567 GCA_963454935.2 Ilex paraguariensis
AGAGAGAGAGAGAGAGAGAGAGAGAGAGAGAGAGAGAGAGAGAGAGATTGGAGACTCATAGACTTTTCTAGAAATAGGCAAATAGAAAATGACTCATACAATACATTGTCACGGATCATAATCGTATTCGTATCATGAGCAAAAGAGATTGGATGTTGATGAAAAAAACATATGTACTTTCTTCTCACCATGAAAATTGGACAAAAAGAATTCATATATTACCTTCTAGCATGATGAATGCTGGAAATAAGGTCATGCAACCTCATATGTGTAAGCGTGATTGGGAGGAATACTCGGGTGGTCTAAGAAGTCCAGATACCTTCTAGTTAATAAAAAGAAAGAAAAAAAAATGACTTCAATGCATATGTTAACTCCACAAGTATACACACAACCCTCCCTCCACATTCTTGTATATATCTGTATTTTTTTTTTGGTTCTACATTTAAGGGTATCCGATGTGCATCTCAATTAATCATTTTTCCGATCTGGTTAAAAGCAGGTCATCCACGCCGAGGTTAGGATATTCATAAAGAATAAATTTCACATAAACTGGCCTCAAGAAATTGTCAAGATTCAAATTCATGATGTCTGAAGTCATAGCTCGTATATATATTAGTATACTTGGAAAAGTAGAGTATTGGGAAAGAAAGAAGCAAAAATACAGATGAACTGTGATGGAATCGAATTGCTATACCTGGAAAGTGTAGATGATGATAGTGAAAAATTTGTGAACGGTGGTGTTGGAAATTCAAGAACTTTCTGGCCGGCGGGACCAAAAAGAAAGGGATTCCAAATCCCACTTGGTGTGGATGGCCAATGTGAGGTTCTCATGATACTACTCATTTGCCTACCTGTTGTTGACTACATTCACTTCATTTGTTCATTTCATTCTTCGACGACATGAGCTTCGAATCTTTCAATATGAATAATCGACATAAAATTTTGAGTTGAGTTTTGTTAAATTACGTTGTAAAATAAATACATTTCCGGCCCACGTGAACCCGATTTTTAGTGTTTTTTTTTCTATCCCTTTGGGAGGAAAAATATGTAAGTAGATTAGGTAAAAAGTTAGAAGAGATGGATTGATTTGAAAGGCACTGGAAAATTCAAAATAGCCCATTTCCACTCCAATTTGGTGCTTCTTGCATTGTTTTTTGGAATTGTCGACAAGAAAAGAAGTCAAGGACACACAAAAAGTTGAGAACAGCTATAACTAACTTTATCATTTTTCCTTCAATTATTTTTCCCATTACTTTGGTGAGTGTTGAATCAATAGTGTGCCTCCAAGTCCTACTATTATGTATTAATCGAGATGTGCAAGACAACTTACATATGGGGTTCGAGAGCCAAACCTCGTCAAAGATAAATTATATTTCTATTTTTAATTCTTACACAATAATGAAACTCGGTATCTTGATGATCAACTCTAGATAGTGTGCCAAGGTCTACATTGTACTTTTATTATGTTTATGGTTAAGATACTAGATAGTATCTTAACCAGAGTCATCAGAATTCACTAAATTTATGACGACTCACGATCTGAGTACATTGATCCTAAAAATGGCGGGTTCGTAATTTAGATCATCAAAATGGACAATTCAGAATTGTATACATAGTACAAATATAAAATACATATTAATTAACTACGTGTGTATAAATTTATAATTATATATTATTTAGATAATAGAAATCAAGTACAAATATATGGATACTCTATCATATAAAATTTTGTATAGTGGTAAAAATGATTTAGATAAAAGTTCTAAAATAAATTACGTCCCAAAATACCGTACTAGTTAAGTCTACCCTCGTCATATCGTATACCTAAGAAAGTGTCTTACCGTGTAATTAAGAAGTGAAGTCACAAACTAGAAAAGGGGAAGGAAAGTGGAAGTTGAATACGAATTTGGCAGACTTCGTACGAAAAGGTGACACTGTATGCAATGTATAGACATTGAGCAACAACTTTGAAAGCTTGTAAAGGAACATTTACGAACAGATATGCATTTGTGTAGGCCTTTAAGGCATACACTTTCTCTTTAATCAGCTGCATGGTCTCATCCCTGCTAGAACATGTTACTCCCTCCTCCTGAAGTATGGTCCTATGTGACCGCACCGATCCCGACCAAACCTCTAGCACTACCAGGACAAAGATTTTGTTTTGGACCCAACTAGCATCTTCTCCATAACTCAACCTAATCTGTTTGGACCACCTTGTGCATTTCATTGCACTGTGAAAAGTATTTGCATCGAATACTTGTTGTATTGTAACTAAATTTCATACTCAACTCGATTGATTCTTGTTCTAGTTGTTGGGGGTCGCCTGAGTTGTTGAACATAGTTACATGTCTAATTGGCGCGTCTATTAGGGTTTTTTTTTCCTTTAAAGCCACATACCTAATTTTGTACTACCACCATTAAAAAGAAGGGAAAGTTTCCACCGGTTAAACTGTAAACTATAACTCCCTTTGTTGTTTGTTTTCAATCTTGAGTACGAATTTATGCATACTTCTTCATTTTTTCATTTAACATGTATCTAGAATCCGCACAAATACCTCCGGAATGAGAATAAGATTTCATTTTCAAGCATTTGAAAAACATGGAACTAGCAAATAAAGCATATCGGTTTGATCATTCAAGTGAGCATAAGAAGTTATTTTTCGTTGAAATCACTTCCAACCGCCCCCAAAGTACAATTTGCATACGAAACGAATTTTCGATTTTGTTACAAAAATAGTGAGAGTGTTTGAGACATTGAGGTGGCAACTCTATGGCCAAGTTAAAGATCTTTGATTCTCTATATCCCAACATGTACCCCCAGCATGCCACATCAGCTTTTTTTTCTTTATTTTCTTCATGCTTCCATGTTCATGCAAAGTTTTATCCAGGGAACATTTTGAGCCCCTACACATCCACCTTTTCCAACATGCTTTGCTTTAAACCTAGTGAGAATCAAAGACGGACTAGGCTCCACAGAAAATATAAACCCTCTCATCCATCAACATAAGCTACAAGCCCATGTGATCACATCTTAGAAAAGCCAAATCCTAAGTCCTACATCTAATCAAACAAGATATTTGTGCACTACTCCTTCAAGATGCATATTCCTTTCCATATAGACCTCATCTTGTTTTTAGAAAAAGTGATGATCCATCTCAATCACCAAAAGGATTGTTGGTGTCCTCTTGAATGGTACATTCTTGCAATGGCCTAATGAACGGGGCCGGAATTCGCGGAGAAGAATGTTTCGATTTGAAATTAAAGCATTTTCTGCAAATTACATGTTCGATCACTTATGTATTATTTGAGATATTTCCAAGAATATGGATGATTGAGAATATATATATATATATATATATATATATATATATATGATAAGGATTAGAATTCTAAACTTATATTATAAAGCTTGATTCCAATTTTATCTTTTTGAGTGCTAAAATGGAACCACTAGGCTGCAAGACCCTTTGTGATTTTCCTATTGTGGTGATTGCAAATGAAATGAAATTTCTATAGGTGAGCTTTTAAACAACATATATTTGGTTTAGCAAATTTTACGCTCGTTGATGTAACCCTGCTTCTTTATTCGGGTTTGAGACCAGCTGTGCACAAGAGTAAAGTGAACTTCTAGGCAACCATCTATCTTAATCAAAGAATGGTATCTTTCATTTGTTATGGCCCTTTTGTAATTCTCCAAAGGTATTGGTTTGCAAATCAAATGAAAATTCTACAAGTGAGCTTCTAAACAAACCATCTATCTTAATCAAAGAATGGTACCTTTCAATTAACTAATGATGGACCCTCATGAATTAATTCTCTATTATAAAATAGTTAATTAAGTATACCATATACCCTTCATTGGGTATGCAAAAAGTGAGTACTTTCCAAAGGTATTCTTACAAAAATCAATTGGAATTTTTCTTCCAAAGCTAGTGAAAAGTGAGGTGGTTGTTTTGCTATAAAAGGAGTAAGCTAGAATCAAAGCAATAAAAGAATGATTTGGTAATCTATCATTAGGTTTATGCTCAACTTTGTTGGTAATCTACCATTATGTAATTAGACCAATGACAAAGGTTTTGAGAATAAAGCAGCCGTAAGCAATAGGAATAAAGCATCAATTCCCCCTTAAAAGAACAATTAAGGGAATTTTTGGGATTGTATTTGATAATTCTTAGATAATGACCAGATGAATATTGCTTTACAATTAAACGAAAAGATACGAATTAGCAAACATAAAACTTACGTAGTGCAACGATTGTTAGTTCTTTTTGAATGGAATGTGATACTGTTTTCATTGATAATCTTTTCTTTTTTTTCCTTTTGACGAGGTGATATATATCAATGGGAGGATAAATTTAAATGTTTATCTTCTTCCAAGCTATATACTTTCTTTTAAATGCTTTATCTTTATTCTCAAAGTCTTTCATTGGCAACATATGGTCTATATATTATAACTCTTGTGTCAATTAAGCCTCTTATTTTTTTTTTTGTGTCGATTGAGCCATTGAACTGTCTAATTGTGTCGATTGAGCCTCTGAACTCTCTAATTGTGTTAATTGAATCCTTCTGTCTACCTCCGTTAGATATTTTAATGGAAGTGGCGAAGTGTGTCACTCGCGTGATACAAATGAGTTAGAGTAAATTACACATATGCCTTAAACTATGACTCTTATGTTAATTAAGTTCTTGAATTTTTATTTTTGTTTTTGTGTGTCAATTGAGCTAATTGACTCTCTAATTGTGTCAATTGAGTCTTTCTGTCTTTTTGTGTCGTATGGTCATATGAGTCACACTCTAACGGAGGCAGATAGAAGGGTTCAATTGACATAATTAGAAAGTTCATAGACTCAATTATTAAAAAAAAATTAGTAGTTTAATTAACACAAAGAGTCATAATAATTTAAGGGTTATATGTATGATTTACTCTTAAAAGAACGGTGAGAAGATAGATAGTCTAGCAAAAAACAGAATGTGACAAGATAAATGCATCATAGTGACAACATGAAGGCTTTGTAGGCAAGGCAAGGTTCTATAATGAAATGTTTAAATGCTTTTTTGTTTTACAACCAGCTAACGACTCAAACATGACCTGACACACATTTAAATAATCATGTCAAATGTCTAATCTATTTTTCAAGTGAATCCATTTGATCATTGATAACGGTATTTTGGTAGATAAAAATCCACCAAACCCCCTATAATGACAAAAATTGCTAAAGAAGTCCTCTCTTGTTTTACAAACCTTCATGTCAATATCAGATAAAAAAAAATTAAATAAGTAAGATATTTTATTCATACAAAAACTAATTAAATGTAATTTTATCAAATTCAAATTATTCGTGTTTAATAGTAACATGACTAATTTTATATATTTCATGTTTATGTAATATTATTAATATATCGTGTTAAAAATTATCACCCCTTAATCGGTGTAAAACCCGTCGGCCCCAAGCATTTTGTTTTGAGTCTCATCACGCCTTAAAATGTGGTGGCTTTGATTCGAGCCCATCTTAAAGCTAAGCAAAGACCCTAATTGCTAAGGAGTAATGATGCAAGTGGCCATTGGGCTGTAAGGCTGGTCAGACACTATTATTCTAGGCCCGACAAGGTTTTTTTTTTTTTTTTGTTGAACAGACAAGGTTGAAACGTGCGACTTTAAAGTCAAAGTCTAACATCTAACAGTGGGTAGTGGTGTTAAATGAATCGAGATTGTGCAAGTTTTAATGTGGTCAGATTCAGTTCGTAATTTTTAAGGTCTTTTCAAACTCGGGGCAGATGAAGAACTTAAAATTTTATTTATACTTAACTCATTTAAAAAAGAATTGTTTGGGCTCAGTTCATCTAAACTCATTTATTATTAATGTGAATTCGAATCTAACTTTAGGCTCAAATTCACGTGAGTCAATGGGTCATGAGTGTATTATTGACAGATAACATACTGCTGGAAGAAGTATATATAAATTGAATACCTTTAAAAAAAAAATACCAAACTTATATGATTCAATTGAATAGCTCAGGCTCGGCTCGTATTAAAACGAGCCTAAAATTATGTTTCATATTCGACTTGTATAAAAAATGAGTCAAAAAATTATCTGAGCGCTCCGACAGTGGGGGCAGTGGCCAGCCTGCGACAACCTTTTGGTGGATTTTTTTGGCAGATGAAATAGTTATGTTTATATTGAGTTAATAAGGCCGTAATAACAAGAAGCGCATCTGGTGTAGGGGTATCATAGTACCCTCCCACGGTACTGACCGGGGTTCGATTCCCCGGATGCGCATGAAGTCTTCTTGGTTTGGTTGTTTTTTTTGGATTCAAAGCTCTTTTTTTTACTCAATGACGTCATTATGTTTGAGTTGTCACTTGTTAAAAAAGAAAGACTTAAATTTGCATTTAAAAGTATCACATGTCCACGTCAACTACACAACTTTTTTTCTTGTCATTCCAATCTAAGTTTAGGTGGTTCAACCCCTCGTCTTAGAAAGAGTATATGAACTAAGGATGTAAAAGCCAGCTCTTAACCTCCGAGGAAGGAAGAACTCAAATAGGAACAAGAACAAACTGTAAAATCAGACGTCTTAAATTTAAATCTTAACAATCACTTGAGATTAAACCAAAAATGATTTATCCCTCGTAAATACCCTAATCCCGTTGTGGATGCCAAATATATTTCGTGTGCCTACCACTCAAATCAAACTGGTGTATAAGCCATTTCATTTCATAATAACAACATATAAGGTTACTATNAAGGAAGGAAGAACTCAAATAGGAACAAGAACGAATTATAAAATCAGACGTCTTAAATTTAAATCTTAACAATCACTTGAGATTAAACCAAAAATGATTTATCCCTCGTGAATACCCTAATCCCGTTGTAAATGCCAAATATATTTCGTGTGCCTACCACTCGAATCAAACTGGTGTATAAGCCATTTCATTTCATAATAACAACATATAAGGTTACTATGCTATGAATAATGAATTAGACTTATAAAGAACCACCTTTCTCTTCTCTAGTTAGGAAAGCTAAGAAAATATATGCGTAGAAGTTTTGAGTCATGAACTCCACTGCAGAGTAGGAATGAGAGAAGACTAAATCAAGACCAAGACACTTTGTTTCAGTTCCTGTTAAAGCATCTTGGTCTTCAATTACTCTTCTTTCATCTCATCCTATGATCCACTGAGAAAAGCCACACAACAAGGAGATATAGACATGACAGGCCATATTTGTACAAGAGACTCAGGTAGGAAAGCATGACAGCATGTAAGGCTTGATGTTTATGTAGAAGCTTAAANTGTTTCAGTTCCTGTTAAAGCATCTTGGTCTTCAATTACTCTTCTTTCATCTCATCCTATGATCCACCGAGAAAAGCCACACAACAAGGAGATATAGACATGACAGGCCATATTTGTACAAGAGACTCAGGTAGGAAAGCATGACAGCATGTAAGGCTTGATGTTTATGTAGAAGCTTAAACCTACTGATTTCATAGCAAAAGTAAAACAAAACAAAAACAAGCGAACAAGAGTTTCTCAGCAGCCACCCATCCCTTCGCCACCTCAAAATACTCTAAACTCAAAACCATGAACCTTAAACCTTTAATAAACCGACTCTGTGAGCATATATGAGACTTGCATACTAACTATAGGGATAAGGGTTTCTGTAATCTGCTAAGTATACAAAATTACATTCCAATATCAGCAGCTACAAGCCCTGAAATCTGCAAAATATGAAACAAAACCCCCATAATTTGTTTCCCTGGAAATGGACTTTGGCANGTGAACCTTAAACCTTTAATAAACCGACTCTGTGAGCATATATGAGACTTGCATACTAACTATAGGGACAAAGGTTTCTGTAATCTGCTAAGTATGCAAAATTACATTCCAATATCAGCAGCTACAAGCCCTGAAATCTGCAAAATATGAAACAAAACCCCCATAATTTGTTTCCCTGGAAATGGACTTTGGCATTACCATATTCTTCATGCTACCACAACTATTGACAACGTGGCATGATGTATTTCATCTGTGACCTGTAATTTTCTTGCAGAGACCTAGCAAAAGTAACACCTGAACTGTATGGTCACTGTGTTCTACTTACAACAAACAAAACTNTGACAACGTGGCATGATGTATTTCATCTGTGACCTGTAATTTTCTTGCAGAGACCTGGCAAAAGTAACACCTGAACTGTATGGTCACTGTGTTCTACTTACAACAAACAAAACTAATTGAACATCATGAACAAACACTTTAGTCCTCTTTTGTTGCCAAAAATTACTCTTTCATCTCTTATATAAGGGCATGTTTTGTAGATAAGCCTTACTTCAGAGGTGCCATTTGAGGAGTTGGTCACTATTTCACTCGAATTCATTGATCCTCATGTTTTCATTTTCCTTAAAACTCCAACCACCTTTGTTTTGAGGTATCTGTGCACTTTGGGTATTCTTTACGGCAAAAGTAAAGGCAGGAAGAAAGAATAAAAAGAAAAAGAAAATATCTTAGTTNTTTATACAAGGGCATGTTTTGTAGATAAGCCTTACTTCAGAGGTGCCATTTGAGGAGTTCGTCACTATTTCACTCGAATTCATTGATCCTCATGTTTTCATTTGCCTTAAAACTCCAACCACCTTTGTTTTGAGGTATCTGTGCACTTTGGGTATTCTTTACGGCAAAAGTAAAGGCAGGAAGAAAGAATAAAAAGAAAAAGAAAATATCTTAGTTCTCCTAAAAAATTGAACAAACACAGGAACAGAACAAGTATGCAACCAGTTTTATAGCATCCGATTAAACTTCAGAATTCCACGATTTATTTTCATTTTATTATAAAGGCAGTCGAAGCCATACTAGGCCATATATCGTGGAAAAGAGTAAATTGAAACAGTACCCCAGCCGACTGCAGAAAAACCTATGTTAAGAAATTAAAGGAAANATTGAACAAACACAGGAACAGAACAAGTATGCAACCAGTTTTATAGCATCCGATTAAACTTCAGAAATCCACGATTTATTTTCATTTTATTATAAAGGCAGTCTAAGCCATACTAGGCCATATATCGTGGAAAAGAGTAAATTGAAACAGTACCCCAGCCGACTGCAGAAAAACCTATGTTAAGAAATTAAAGGAAATAAATTATGAGTAAATAAGATATCAAATAACAAATTAACATCACTCTGAACTACTTTAGTGCCTGAACAATCACAGCATAGACGAACAAGAGACAAATAGCAAAGAACTTACAAGCTCCTAATTTACCAATTACAACATTACGAAGGATTAAGATGACATCATTTGTTATAAGTAAACTCCAATGCCTCAGTAGTCAGTAGTACTCATCAAAAATCCCAAAACCTCACCATTCACCCATATCATATTAATAATCACATTTCATGTCAGTATAGCAGTTCAATGCGAATGCCATATACTCAACAATACTGTTTAGTAAAAAATAACCAACACTCACTCACACCAAACCAAAAGTTTCCCACTTTTAAGAACTTCACGCTGCAGGCATACATTAGATATTTATACACATAGATTTCCAAATTTTGAACGACTCAACCGTGCATCCTTCAAATCCAATACAAATGAACTCTTGTTCATAGCAAAAAACACCTCAAAACCTGCATGTTGACATCGAAATGCAACCCAATTCATATCTATAGTCGAGTAAATATTGCAGCAAAGAGGTATTAAGAGAAAAACAGGCATTTATGCAAATTATCACATTCATACATCAAGCAATCAATCAGAATTCCACAAATCAAAACATATAATGACCGGCCAAAACCCAGTTACAAAGCCCCAGATTAATTCCCAGGCCAACTCCAACCTACTCACCAAAATTTCCCAAAACTGCTGACCCTTCAATCAAAATTCAAAGCTCATCCTCCATTCTCAGATACTCCCCAATATCCGCCTGGTGCAGCACTACAATCCCATTGGGATCCATCTTCCTACAATCCTGCGTAGACTTCGCCGCAATTCCGNAAACTGCTGACCCTTCAATCAAAATTCAAAGCTCATCCTCCATTCTAAGATACTCCCCAATATCCGCCTGGTGCAGCACCACAATCCCATTGGGATCCATCTTCCTACAATCCTGCGTAGACTTCGCCGCAATTCCGAACCCCAACGGCACATCCGCCATGGAAAACACCACCACCCCATCACCAGACACAATATTCTCAGTAATCCTCCCCAAACCACCTAAACAAAAATACAAAATAACCATGAAAAAGATAGTTCACAACCCAAACAAAGCAACATATCCACACAAAAAAATACCAAATTAGAAATTAAGATAAAAGAAATTTCCTAATCAACCCACCTTTTAACACATGGTTTCCATACAAAAAGGACATCTCTGAAGTGGGTTTTAGCCAGACTTTGTGTTTGGCATTGGCAGCCAAAAGATTCAAACACTGTATAGTCAAATGAAAGCTACCACCTTTAGTGAATTTCCCAATGCTTGTGCCCAAAGAGACCAACTTGTCTCGTTTGATGTTTGTGGCTCGCTTGACTAGAGATTCGCTCACATAGTGGACTCTGTTTTTCTGCAAACGAAAGCAATAGCGACCTGGGTTTGTTTCAGGGCCTTCGTGAGATGGGTTTTCAACGATGTTCTTGAGGTTGTTGCCTGTGAATTTGAAAAGCTTTTCGAAGACTTGGGTGGTCTCGTTCTCGTCCAGAGGCCGCATCGTTTGTTTTCTCTCTCTCACGCCCACTCTGGCGCTTCTCTCTTTTCTAAATTCCAGCTAGGGTTTTCGGTGTGTCTTTCGTCTTCTCTCTCTCTTGACCAGTTGGACTTTCTTTTCTCCGGGCTGTAGCTGGAATCTCAGGATCAATGGGCCGGCCCATAAATGGATCAACAGATCGGGTCAGAATTGACTATCCAATCTTTTACACTTTAGGGAAAATTGGAAAATTATTCTCACCACAATCCCTAGATTTTGTAGATATAGCATTCACTGATTTTACATTTTCAACCATAAAATAACTATTTCAATCACATAAACCCTACCACATGAGTTGTAAGTTGTAGCTTAGGAAATAGGGAGATGGATATGGGACACGAGTACTATATAATACGGATAGAATAATATGCCAAAATTGAAAAATTAGAACACAGATATAACCAAATTAAATCAAATCAAACCAAACTAAGTTTTATATCCCAATCATTTGGTGTCGACTATATGAATCCGTTTTCACCATTTATTTCGATCATGCACTATACGTTTATTTAAGTTACATATTTTCTTATTATTTTTTTAATGTTAATTTAGATTTACTTCTACTTTTAATACCATTAAGAGATATTATCTCACTTTTTTCAAATCAGTGCCTCTATCGACCTCCGTTGAACATGACCAAACCATCTTAATCTATTTTTTTATAACTTATCCTCAATTGGAACTACTCATACCATTTCTCTAATACGATCATTTCTTATTCTATCCTTTCTAGTTTTTCCATACATTCACCGTGAGCATTCTCATTTACGCTACACTCATTTTGTCACTAATTTGTTTCCTAGTTGCCTAACATTTTGTCCCATACAACATTGTTGTTCTTATAGTTGTTCGATAAAACTTACTTTTCAATTTTATTGATATCCTCCTATCTCATAATATGCTAGAGGTTTTCATCCACTTAAGCCAACCGGCGTTGATTCTTTGAGTTACATCATCTTTAATCTCTCCATCATTTTTAATGATCAATTATAGATAACTAAATTGTTTACTTGTTAGTATTTCTTTATTTTCAATCTTAACTTTTTCGCTACGTCTACTTTTTTTATTATTAAAATTGTATTACATATATTTAATCTTACTCCTACTTATTTAAACCATTTTGATTCGAGTGTCTCTCTCAACAAATTTTTAACTTATTACTAACGTGAAAAATTTTGAGTTATAATTTTAATTTATTTATTTTATATGCTTTTCAATGTTTATTTGTGCAACGAAGTTTTTAGTTGTAGTTTTTGTGCTATTTATTATTTAGGAACATGACACTTTGGGAGTGAATACAAAAATAACAAGTGTATATTTGAGAGATAATTGATAAATTGAATATCATAGCCTATTTAGTTTGAAGTATTCCTACAAAAAAAAACTTTATAATTGTAAGAAAGTCTCTTCAGCTTCTATACCAAAAACATGTAAAAGATAGCATAATTTTTAAAAAAGCAAATGCAAGATTACAAAAATAAAGAGAAAAATAAAACATGAAAAGTCTTGATGAAATAGTGTTTAAAGTGTTATCATAATAAAATGGACCACAATATCCTCTTAACTTCAAACCAAATTATCGCAATAAAGAATTAAAATAATTGAAATATTGTCTAAGTTTATCATAACAGTGTATANATTAGAACACAGATATAACCAAATCAAATCAAACCAAACCAAACTAAGTTTTATATCCCAATCATTTGGGGTTGACTATATGAATCCGTTTTCGCCATTTATTTCGATCATGCACTATACGTTTATTTAAGTTACATATTTTCATATTATTTTTTTAATGTTAATTTAGATTTACTTCTACTTATAATACCATTAAGAGATATTATCTCACTTTTTTCAAATCAGTGCCTCTATCGACCTCCGTTGAACATGACTAAACCATCTTAATCTATTTTTTTTTAACTTATCCTCAATTGGAACTACTCCTACCATTTCTCTAATATGATCATTTCTTATTCTATCCTTTCTAGTTTTTCCACACATTCACCGTGAGCATTCTCATTTACGCTACACTCATTTTGTCACTAATTTGTTTCCTAGTTGCCTAACATTTTGTCTCATACAACATTGTTGTTCTTATAGCTGTTTGATAAAACTTACTTTTCAATTTTATTGATATCCTCCTATCACATAATATGCTAGAGGTTTTCATCCACTTAAGTCAACCGGTGTTGATTCTTTGAGTTACATCATCTTCAATCTCTCCATCATTTTTAATGATCAATTATAGATAACTAAATTGTTTGCTTGTTAGTATTTCTTTATTTTCAATCTTAACTTTTTCGCTACGTCTACTTTTTTTATTACTAAAATTGTATTACATATATTTAATCTTACTCCTACTTATTTAAACCATTTTGATTCGAGTGTCTCTCTCAACAAATTTTTAACTTATTACTAACGTGAAAAATTTTGAGTTATAATTTTAATTTATTTATTTTATATGCTTTTCAATGTTTATTTGTGCAACGAAGTTTTTAGTTGTAGTTTTTGTGCTATTTATTATTTAGGAACATGACACTTTGGGAGTGAATACAAAAATAACAAGTGTATATTTGAGAGATAATTGATAAATTGAATATCATAGCCTATTTAGTTTGAAGTATTCCTACAAAAAAAAACTTTATAATTGTAAGAAAGTCTCTTCAGCTTCTATACCAAAAACATGTAAAAGATAGCATAATTTTTAAAAAAGCAAATGCAAGATTACAAAAATAAAGAGAAAAATAAAACATGAAAAGTCTTGATGAAATAGTGTTTAAAGTGTTATCATAATAAAATGGACCACAATATCCTCTTAACTTCAAACCAAATTATCGCAATAAAGAATTAAAATAATTGAAATATTGTCTAAGTTTATCATAACAGTGTATAGAAATAGAAGTGAAACCAAGTTTTAAAACATATAAGAAATTTGATTTTGAAGTTCTCAAAAAAACTAACATGGAGGGGGTGCAAAGAAAAATAACAATGGGTTATGTGGTCAGCCTTAGTGGGCAACCAATTTCAACCTCAATTTTTTTAAAATATATTATATGTATACTTATATTTATATTTTTTAAAAATTATACATTTTTGTACTTGTGTCCACTCTATAATTTTCTTATTTCAATTGTTTAGTATTTTTTATTGTATTAAGGCTTTTTTTTTCAGATGATTTTAATTTTATTATTTTTGAATTTTTACAAGTAGAAGTTATTGCAAATAACTTTCATTTGACTTTTATTATTTATACGAGAAATCGTCTCTATTTCTATTCAAGTATTGATTAGTATTGATTATAGTATTTATTATGTGACAATTGATTTTTTATTTTTTTACTATGTTTAGCTTTTGAAATTTAGTTTAGTAGTTTTACTATACTAATATCTCAGTGATAATGCTTGAAAGTTTGAAACATTGTTTATTGAATGAATTTAATGAATTGGTAATGAATAATTGATATTTTTTAATTACAAAAATGATAATTAGCTTCACTTTTTTACAAGGGTGATAATGAGTCATTTTTTTTATACATATACAATATATTTTCTTTTGGCCATTTCTATGTTAAATGGATTTTATGTATAAAAAAAATGTATCAAATATGATATAATAAATATAATATATATTATATAGTGTGATTGGTTAGAAGGAAAAAAAATTAGAATGCGTAATTAAAGTGTCCACCCCAAACAAAATTCTTGGCTCCGCCCTTGCATATATTTGGTAAATATTGATTATTAATCGGTAAACAATCATTTTTTTTTAGAACTTTCCAAAAACTACTAATTAAACTAATTTTAAAAAGAGTATCTAGTGGCAATACTTAGCTAATACTCTATGAAATTTACAATTATTATGGTCTTCACTGTAAGATTTGGCGTCTAGTACTCAATGATTATATAAATTTACAACTATCATGGTCATATATTGATTGATGTTTAGAATATTTTTACAACCACCTTAACAGTGATTGTGAGAATTAATTTTAGCATTTCAAATGTAGAAAATAGGCAATGAAATCTAAGCAACTTTTGCTTTCACCGTAAGTTTTGACGTCATTGAAGTCGACATGAGGAGGCAACTTAGTGAAGTCGACATGAGGAGGCTACTTAGTGAAGTCGATGTGTCCTATCGGAGGAGGCAGCATAGTGTTTACATAGTGGGTTATTTCAAAGAGGACGGTTTTGGCCAGATACCTCAACTAAACAACAAGACAAAGAATCACAATGAAATGGTTGAGTTCATTCCCATTTGGTCACTGATACCAGATGCCAAGAAAAGATCACTAAATTCTTCATGTGTGTATTAATCAATCGCTCAAGGAAGTAATACTTTAACATCTGTGATACAAAAAAAATTACATTAACACTATGTCTATACTTTATATGTTATACTTTATAGAGGGTCATTATTGGTACTATTACACTATGTCTATACTTTTTATGTTATATCACTCACAAAAGCATTACCTTATTGCGAATCAATTTGTGACGCATTCTATCTTCTTCCTTATGGTTACCAATAATCACAAATAATTTCTTTAAACCCTTCCTTGATCATGATCTCCTTAAAAAATAACCCAAAAGAATGCCATCCAAGCCAATAAGTAGAACATATAGAACAAAAGCCCCAGTACTACTACATCTATGCCTCAAAAGTTCTTGCACTAAAACATTGAAACATAACATTGTACAACTAACTTGTATAATGCATAACAGGGTCACAAAAAAAATAAGGGCTGATAAATTATAAGCTCTCCCAGTAGCCTCTAAAAAAATGGATGTAAGAATTGGACTTGCCAAACTAAAATAGACTACAAAACAAAAACAAGAAAATAAACAAATTATTGAATCAATACCTGTTGAAACGATGTCAATGGTTTCACTATTCATACACACAGTTATTGTGCTTGGGGGAAGGGGGAGGAAGGAGTTGGAGAAGTGTACTGAGTAACACAGGTCCACAAGTGTTTTTAAGTGAGACAACACATGAGTTCCTTGCTTTATTTAGCACCTGTCTGTGAAGGAAGATAGAATACGAAAAGGCCTAAATTGTTTCAAATTTCAATTTGTAGTTGATATTGAATGTGAATGTAAGCATTAATGTACAAAATATCTTGACTTTAAAACAATTGTCTATTTGTCTCTTCATCAGTTAAAAGCAAGGAACAAAAGGAAATCAAAAGTAGTAGAATGTGCCTTTTAGGTATTCAAATGTTTTGCAAGAAGATGAAAGGGTGCTCTGTTCAACATTATTGCATTAAATAGTATTCATTTAGTATAGATTGAAGACCTATCTGGCATTGTACAAAACTATGAGGATAATTATGGAAAAAAAAAATTTCACTTTAGCAACCTTTCAGAAGTAGTATAGATATAGATTAACCCCCTGTCGAGTTTCATTTACTAATACAATATAATCTACAAATAGCATATACCGTAGGACATTATCTTGAATGTTGTGTTATTAAAACTGGACCAGACCAGGCAGTTCGACCAGTTGGACCTTGAACCAGTATCTAAAACAATCCGACTCTCTAGTTAGACCGCATAAGGAAGGAAACCGCTTGAGAACCGATGAACCGGCGGGTTTTGAATCAAACCTGTGAACCGGACGATTTGGAAAAACCGGCCGATTGGAATTTCAAGTGCATATGAAAAAAAAAAACTTTGTTTTGGGTCATTTGCACTAAATCCATCGCAGATCCCATTCCCTTTTCACACTTCGGACAACCAGCCACCACTCACTTTCAGCGATCAGCCACCAGCGATCAGCGATTAGTCACCAGCTACCAGCCACCACTCAGGTGATCAGCCACTAGCCACCAACTAGTCTCTATTTTTCAACCACTCTGTCTAGTTCTTCTATGACTTTTTGAATGGTCCGGGGTTGATTTATCATCTCTATTCTTCGTCTCCTCGCAAGGCTTGAACCATTGATATTATGTGCTGAAGCTACAAACCACCTGATTGATCAAACCCTTGAAATGGATTAATTGAAGATTGAAAGTTGTGTAATTATGAAAGAGAGGGTATGTGCAAGGTGTTGTTCAAGCTGCTCCTGTTTTATGATGCAAACATAAATGCACAGTCAATGCAGGGTTAAAAAGTAAGTAATTATCAAACACACCACCAAATTGAATAAAATCTCTAAATTAGGAATTTATAATATTATTTTGTGGATTTTATTTTTATTGTGATTGTGGATTTTATTGTTGGTACGAAAAAATGTATGTATTGTGAATATATTTTATATTTTTTGGCTAAATTATTATATTTTATAATTTTTTTATTATATGACCGATCTGACCAATTGAATCACCGATTGAACCAATGAACCATTGTCGGTTCAATGTCCGGTCCGGTTCTGATAACTTTGCTTGAATGTGTTTAGTGAGTTCATCCATAATTAGGGTGAATAAGTATGAATTTAGGGCCGATCCTTGGTGTAATGCCACCATGATTGAAAATTCTTTACTTTCTCCCACAAAAAATCTAATTGTAGTCATAGTCTTATCATACATGTCTTTTATCACCTTTTTTTTTTTTGAAAGTAAGGCTATTCGGAGATTTCATTATGTAGTGAGCTGCTATATTAAGAGCTCTTGACTTGTGTAAAAATCTAAAATTTAGAATTTTAGCAAAGTGCCTAATGTCACTAACAAAAGCACTCATTTCCCATGGAGGAGTGTCTTCGTTTGAGCTCAACTTAATTATCTCCATATTATCACTTTCGATGGTCGCCTGTTGGAGCTTAGAAATGTTGGGATTTAACAACAATTTAAATTCACTAACAAACACACACAATCGAAGAACAAATCAAGAATATAAAACAATAAGAAACAAGAAAGAACAAGACACAGATTTTACGTAGTTCGGCAATTTGTCTACGTCCACGAAACTGCAGGGATTTCACTATTGAGAGAGCTGAATACAGAGAGCGACTGTACAATACACCATATTAACCCTAATCACCAAAATAACGGATTTTATATGTCCTACGCACTGGGCTATATAACGGGCCCAAAAAATTTTCTCGGGAGCGTTGCCCCCGAACCCCTACAAGGCTTGTCCATGAGCACTACGGTTTGGGCCTATCGGCCCAAATCTTCGCTCCATGGGCTAAGTCTCAGAAAATTTTTCATTAAAAAATCACACAACATTACTTCGAGTTGGGTCATCATCCAGATCACATATACAAACTAGACTTCACAAAAAAACCAACAAGAAACTAATGCGAGGAGACATGCTTCTCTAATAGCAGCTACTTCAGGGAACAGACTGGAGACCGCAAGAATTCGTTTTGCTATACCCTCCATCAATATCTCATTTGTGCGCCCCTTAGGATCACCCCTATAGCAGCTTCTCTTTTCTTAAAAGCTCCATCACAACTCAGTTTAACAACTTGGTTTTGGCTTGGGTGTTGTTCTTGTTGATGATGCACTTCGTCCTGTTGACCCCCTTGCCTGCCCTTATCAATAGAGATCACCTCGCTCCACAGTTTCTGAGGTCTCATCAAAGTGGCCAATGCGTTGGGATCTTCTTGCTTAAACACAAATTGGTTTCGAGAGTTTCAAATCACCCATGCAATCGCTGCCGCTCTCCCCATAATCTCAAGCGATTGGGAGATGTCCTTGAGAACACCAAGCAAAGGTGAGGCCCTCTGTAAAACCGTTAATATATCTATTCGTTACTCATTTTTTCTCGAACACCCTCCATATTATATTTTTAGGTATTTTATTATACATCTTTTCTAGATCTATAAATATCATATAAATTTTTTTATTCTTCTCCTTATACTTTTCTGAGTATCCTCAATAAATAATATATAATAATATATTATAGGACACGGATATGCATATAATAATATATATTTTATATTTTTATTACTTTTTCATAACTTCGTAATAATAATTTCTAATAAATTTTTTAACAATAATACAAAAGATTAGTAATTTTTAGTTTAAAGAAAGTAATGATCATCTCATTATGGTATATTCATAAAATAAAGTGACTAATTAAGAAATCAAAACCAATATTTAAATAGTTAGTTTGATTAAAAATTCTTGTTCCCAATAGATTTGTTGTAAATAACACATTTTATGCGCTTTTAATATGTAATAATAGATAAGATACTTATGAAACACCCATTTCTCTTCAAGTTGTATGACATGTTTTTTTATGTGTTGCATTAAATGTGACTTTAAGAGGAAAAGATAGAGATTAAACTAAGAGTAATACTATACAATCCAAATAAAATTCAAAAAATTACAATTTACATGCATATCATCTATTTGATTAGTGGGTCCTATCTACTTTGTCGGTGGAATCCACTCACCCAACACTCATCAAATAGATGAATATGTATTTGAATTACACTTTTTAAATTTTATTTAGGTTATATAGTATTTTCCTAAAACTAAAAAATATATGTATGCAATTTTATATCTAAAGCATATACATCGTGGATACATATCGGCAAAAAATTCAATTATTATACAATCGGATACTNACTAAATCCATCGCAGATCCCATTCCCTTTTCACACTTCAGACAACCAGCCACCACTCACTCTCAGCGATCAGCGATTAGTCACCAGCGATCAGCGATTAGTCACCAGCTACCAGCCACCACTCAGGTGATCAGCCACTAGCCACCAACTAGTCTCTATTTTTCAACCACTCTGTCTAGTTCTTCTATGACTTTTTGAATGGTCCGGGGTTGATTTATCATCTCTATTCTTCGTCTCCTCGCAAGGCTTGAACCATTGATATTATGTGCTGAAGCTACAAACCACCTGATTGATCAAACCCTTGAAATGGATTAATTGAAGATTGAAAGTTGTGTAATTATGAAAGAGAGGGTATGTGCAAGGTGTTGTTCAAGCTGCTCCTGTTTTATGATGCAAACATAAATGCACAGTCAATGCAGGGTTAAAAAGTAAGTAATTATCAAACACACCACCAAATTGAATAAAATCTCTAAATTAGGAATTTATAATATTATTTTGTGGATTTTATTTTTATTATGATTGTGGATTTTATTGTTGGTACGAAAAAATGTATGTATTGTGAATATATTTTATATTTTTTGGCTAAATTATTATATTTTTTTATTTTTTTATTATATGACCGATCTGACCAATTGAACCACCGATTGAACCAATGAACCATTGTCAGTTCAATGTCCGGTCCGGTTCTGATAACTTTGCTTGAATGTGTTTAGTGAGTTCATCCATAATTAGGGTGAATAAGTATGAATTTAGGGCCGATCCTTGGTGTAATCCCACCATGATTGAAAATTCTTTACTTTCTCCCACAAAAAATCTAATTGTAGTCATAGTCCTATCATACATGTCTTTTATCACCTTTTTTTTTTTTTTGAAAGTAAGGCTATTCGGAGATTTCATTATGTAGTGAGCTGCTATATTAAGAGCTCTTGACTTGTGTAAAAATCTAAAATTTAGAACTTTAGCAAAGTGCCTAATGTCACTAACAAAAGCACTCATTTCCCATGGAGGAGTGTCTTCGATTGAGCTCAACTTAATTATCTCCATATTATCACTTTTGATGGTCGCCTGTTGGAGCTTAGAAATGTTGGGATTTAACAACAATTTAAATTCACTAACAAACACACACAATCGAAGAACAAATCAAGAATATAAAACAATAAGAAACAAGAAAGAACAAGACACAGATTTTACGTAGTTCGGCAATTTGTCTACGTCCACGAAACTGCAGGGATTTCACTATTGAGAGAGCTGAATACAGAGAGCGACTGTACAATACACCATATTAACCCTAATCACCAAAATAACGGATTTTATATGTCCTACGCACTGGGCTATATAACGGGCCCAAAAAATTTTCTCGGGAGCGTTGCCCCCGAACCCCTACAAGGCTTGTCCATGAGCACTACGGTTTGGGCCTATCGGCCCAAATCTTCGCTCCATGGGCTAAGTCTCAGAAAATTTTTCATTAAAAAATCACACAACATTACTTCGAGTTGGGTCATCATCCAGATCACATATACAAACTAGACTTCACAAAAAAACCAACAAGAAACTAATGCGAGGAGACATGCTTCTCTAATAGCAGCTACTTCAGGGAACAGACTGGAGACCGCAAGAATTCGTTTTGCTATACCCTCCATCAATATCTCATTTGTGCGCCCCTTAGGATCACCCCTATAGCAGCTTCTCTTTTCTTAAAAGCTCCATCACAACTCAGTTTAACAACTTGGTTTTGGCTTGGGTGTTGTTCTTGTTGATGATGCACTTCGTCCTGTTGACCCCCTTGCCTGCCCTTATCAATAGAGATCACCTCGCTCCACAGTTTCTGAGGTCTCATCAAAGTGGCCAATGCGTTGGGATCTTCTTGCTTAAACACAAATTGGTTTCGAGAGTTTCAAATCACCCATGCAATCGCTGCCGCTCTCCCCATAATCTCAAGCGATTGGGAGATGTCCTTGAGAACACCAAGCAAAGGTGAGGCCCTCTGTAAAACCGTTAATATATCTATTCGTTACTCATTTTTTCTCGAACACCCTCCATATTATATTTTTAGGTATTTTATTATACATCTTTTCTAGATCTATAAATATCATATAAATTTTTTTATTCTTCTCCTTATACTTTTCTGAGTATCCTCAATAAATAATATATAATAATATATTATAGGACACGGATATGCATATAATAATATATATTTTATATTTTTATTACTTTTTCATAACTTCGTAATAATAATTTCTAATAAATTTTTTAACAATAATACGAAAGATTAGTAATTTTTAATTTAAAGAAAGTAATGATCATCTCATTATGGTATATTCATAAAATAAAGTGACTAATTAAGAAATCAAAACCAATATTTAAATAGTTAGTTTGATTAAAAATTCTTGTTCCCAATAGATTTGTTGTAAATAACACATTTTATGCGCTTTTAATATGTAATAATAGATAAGATACTTATGAAACACCCATTTCTCTTCAAGTTGTATGACATGTTTTTTTATGTGTTGCATTAAATGTGACTTTAAGAGGAAAAGATAGAGATTAAACTAAGAGTAATACTATACAATCCAAATAAAATTCAAAAAATTACAATTTACATGCATATCATCTATTTGATTAGTGGGTCCTATCTACTTTGTCGGTGGAATCCACTCACCCAACACTCATCAAATAGATGAATATATGTATTTGAGTTACACTTTTTAAATTTTATTTAGGTTATATAGTATTTTCCTAAAACTAAAAACTATATGTATGCAATTTTATATCTAAAGCATATACATCGTGGATACATATCGGCAAAAAATTCAATTATTATACAATCGGATACGTATGATGTTTGCACTTTGTTTTTTAAGTATAGGGGCAGTTTAATACAAAAATCTAAAGTGGAGGGAGGTTTTTTGCACCTGACCCTAAGTACAAGGGGATTTTTTGTATTTAACCCTAAAAAACATAGAAACCCTCAAATCTACATTAAATTGGCATTTCCGAATAGCTTCTCATGCTTTCTAGAGCAAACATTCCCCTCAACATAATTCCAATCAAAATACAAACTAAATGCCTTCAATGTACGAAAACTAAACAGCACATTACCTCGGCTTTCTTGTTTGGGGAAGTAAACATATCATAGATTTTTAAAAGTGCAAAATATAAACGAGACGTATGTCAAGATAGAAAAAAAGTATGAATTATCGTGTAATTATCTATCGTAAAGTTATCGTAATACTTAACCTTTTATTAAACAATTCGACATTTGATGTCACCTTTCAATAAGAGCTTTTGTTGATTCAATCTTAAGTCGAGGTAAAGTTATATAAATTTGGAAAGATAAGATATACATGAAACCAAGCTCAAAAGATTAATGAGTTAATTAAAAAATTCCATTTAATATATTTGTGGTTAGATTAGTTTGCCAAGTTAGACTGAATTGTATTTTATACCCTAAAAGATTTTAAACTTTTATTTTATATCCTCAAAAATTATTTTTGTTTATATTGCACGCTTAATATATTAAAAGTATTGTAATAAAATCCTTTCATTAGCTTCCATTATTCATTCTGTAAAAAAATAAAAACTCAATGACATTGAGAGAATAAACAAATGAAAGCTAACAAAATGACTATATTGTAATACTTTTAATATACTAGCAATACACGATGTGCGCTAGTAACTAAATTTAAATAATATTATGTTAATAAAATATGATAATTATATGTCTAATTAAATTAAATAATAAATTAGACATCGAATAATTAGTCAGTATTTTAATTATTGATTTATTCTATAAATTTTTGAGTACCTAATTTTTTATTTATTTAGGTATCTCTCCGACCTTTTTAGGCATTTGCATATTTAATTATATTGTAAAATTATTAATTTTTATTTTGTTAAATAAATTGATTAGATCGTTTATAATATTATTATATATAAAAGAATAAAAATATAACATATATTTGGTCATAAAATTTAATATATATAGGACTTTAATTCTTCATATAGATATAGAAAATTGTATATAACTATACTACTAATAAATTAGTTCAAAATAATTTAGAAATCCTTATAAAAGAGTCTAAAACAAATTAAAAGTCAAATAAGTGTAAAAAATAAAAATTAGATGAAAGCATACGAGTGAGTATAATTCACTTTATAATAATAATTCGGAATAAAATCAAAAATCAAAAAAAATTTTTACATATACTGATATTTATAAATAGAATAGATTGATAGTATAATTATAAAAAAAATTAATATTTAAAGATATAAAATAAAATATTTTAATCTTCTAATGTATAAAGTACAATTCGCCTAATAGAATACAAAAACTTTGAAGGCCGTCGACTTTGATCAGGTCAAATAAGGGAACATCTGCCGGTCAAAAAGTCTTACATTCTCTTTGGTTAATTTCACATCAGTCTCTAAAATATAAAATTTACCTTAATTCTTAATGTTTCAATTGTATCATTTTTATCCATGAAATATTGAATATATTTGTATATGGTCCTTTAAATAGACAACTTTCAGATTACTAATAATTTTTTTATCATAACTTATCACGTAATACCTAAATATAGATAAAAAATAATTTTGATAACTTTTAAATAAAATTTGGGTAATTTTTGACAAAAAATGTATAATATGTGTAGCTTTTGACCAAAATTTAAATAACTCATGATCAAAACTGTGTAATTTAAGTAGTATTTGACTAAAATTTGAGTAAAAAATTGATCAATAATTATCTAAATTATTTTTTTGTCTATATTTAAGTATCACATAACAAGTTTATGATAAAAAAATCATTAATAATTTGGACGCTAACTACTTAAGGGATCATGTAAAAATATATTCAACACTTTAGGAACTAAAATGATGCAATTGAAATATTAAGAACCAAAATAAGATAAATCACATACTTAAGGGACCTCCAGTGTAATTAACTCTACTTTATATTTTAAAAAATTTAATTTTTTACATTGCACTCTCAATATATTAAAAACTAGTAAATATCTGTGCCTGAAAGCACTATATAATTCGTAAAAATTTTGCAAATATTTACCCATGCACGAAAACAATGTATAACACATTTCCAACAATCAATATGATTCACTAATATTTTAAAGAACTTTGACAGAATTTCAACCTTTGAAGATAGGAAAATTAAAATCATTAATAAACATTGAAAAATTAATGCACAGGCACAATAACACGTCCTAGTTTTGATTTTTCTTTTCATCTTACCTCTAACTAAAATACCACCCCATACAAAAGTTTTTACAAAAACAGAATGTCTCCGTTATTCGGTGTCACTATTATTCTAAATACCTGATTTTCTATGAAGTAGCAAATATATTAATCTAAGTACCACTACCAAAACCCAGTTGCACCAAATACTATTCAACTTCCTAAAATCTTACAGTTGAGAAACAAAAGTTACATAAGAATAAAAACGTGTGAGAATTCTAATGAAGAAAATTTTCCAAGAGAATGCAGCATTCATTTGATGCTTCTATGTTAGAATTCTACTTAGGATTTCGCTTGGGCTTTTTCACAACAAAGTTTGTTTGTTTATTCTTTTTTTTTCTTGGTTACCTTGCATCAGTTTTTTAATATAAAAGCATCAATAGATTAGTGAATTAAATAGTGCCACAGACTTGTATTCTCAATTTTGATGCCAAAGATGTTTAAAAAAACATTACAAAACATCATATAATAGAAGTGAAGATTAAGCTTTTCCAATAAACGTAAATCTGAGCTTACCACATAACTTGATTTTTTTTTCTTCCCCCAAGATCAATGAATCAACTTCAATAATGAATGAACTAAACTAATTTCATGATCCCAATCCAAACCAATTCACTTTTTCTCAATTCAATATTGTTTTTCTCATATTCACCACTTCAAACAGAATCATTAAAAATTGAACAACCAATCTAACCTTTAATTAATCATATTAGCAGGATCAACATTAATCCTGCTGGTCAATATCCTAGCTAATGTTCATGCGTAATACAAAATAAAGATATCCAATTAGAAAAAAAATAATAGGTAAGTGACAAAATAAATACAGTGAGATAGAATAAACCTTTATAAACTCATATTCTAACTCGTGAAATAGGCTTACAAAGACCATCCAATGCAACCTTTAAAAATTGAAGTTCATGATAGAATTAGAGAAATAGGCTAGTTACCTATTNGAGATAGAATAAACCTTTATAAACTCATATTCTAACTCGTGAAATAGGCTTACAAAGACCATCCAATGCAACCTTTAAAAATTGAAGTTCATGATAGAATTAGAGAAATAGGCTAGTTACCTATTTTTTTACACCTATTCGTGAACTATTTGAATAACTACAACTCATTAACCATTCATTCATTACCTTCAAACCATTTCATTATGCCTTTAATCTCAACCTGAAATGAACTAAAAATAACTTTAAAATTATAAACAATATTGGTTACCAATAAAATAGTCTGTTCTACTAAATTGATTCTTCAAAACATGTTATTATGTTAACTGTTCCTTAAATTTTCTACTCCTGCAATAAAAGAATTTCAATGAAGTTAAATACACAACCTCTTATCAAACATGACACTTTTATCACTCAATACAAAATCAGGGAAGAATCACTTATAATAAAAGTGAGAATCACCTTCTAAAATGAACACTTAATCCAATAGCAACAACATCCATCATTTTGATCCTATTATTTAAAACATAAAGATTGTGATGAACCAACAAAGATAGCCATTAAGCAAAAGATACCTAGTTAACAATATTTAAGTAATTAACTAAAAAAATTATAGAAAGGAAAAGTGATAAAACATAGCAAAGTAGTCGTATGATAAAAAAGCAATGAGCTGGATTTAAAAAAAAATTGGATTTATATGATGCAACTATCCAAAATTAAACTACCAACTAAAAATTTCCTTTTCACATACCTAGTGTGAAAAATGTTGCACTTATGAAGAAGCTTTGAAGGGATAGTGAACTAAGGCTGGGGAAAGTGAACTAAGGCTGGGGATAATGAACTAAGGATGGGGACCGTGGGATTGCAATACAATTACAGGCAAATATCACAACATCTATAATATAAAAAGACTATACAACTTAAAAAATATATTATTTACTTTTGAGATTGTTGTGTAGAGATACAAAACACATACAGATGTAAAAATATAACAGTGAAAACACTATATAACACACTGTGTGTGGAGTTTTTGGATCATCATAGGTGGGATTCNCAGATACAAAAATATAACAGTGAAAACACTATATAACACACTGTGTGTGGAGTTTTTGGATCATNATGGGGACCGTGGGATTGCAATACAATCACAGGCAAATATCACAACATCTATAATATAAAAAGACTATACAACTTAAAAAATATATTATTTACTTTTGAGATTGTTGTGTAGAGATATAAAACACATACAGATGTAAAAATATAACAGTGAAAACACTATATAACACACTGTGTGTGGAGTTTTTGGATCATCATAGGTGGGATTCTTGGTCTTGGAAGCTACTATTTCCACTGTCTCTTGTAAATTGACTTGCCTGTATAATTTTTCTCATTGTTTTGTCGAGAAGCATTGTCGAAGTGACATACGCCACCATTCTNGTCTCTTGTAAATTGACTTGCCTGTACAATTTTTCTCATTGTTTTGTCGAGAAGCATTGTCGAAGTGACATACGCCACCATTCTCAAATTGTTTAGTATTTGCTATTCCAAGTGGAGATTTATAGGGGTTGGCATTCGGGATCCTTAAAATTGAATCCAAAAGAAGAGCAATAGATTACTAACCCAAACAATCAAATAAACTCAATAGGCATAAAAATATGAATGACTATTTTTTAATTGATTTTATTCCATCGATCAATAAACATTAAATTTCAATTGACTCAATTCACAATATAACAAACACTCACAATTGATTCAGTTAGACCAATGATCTATTGTCAATATTATATGAAGTACCATCTCCCATTTAAGTTACCGTAGGTGTGAAAAACTTTTTTTTTGCCCGTTCTTTCTTTGTGGCAAATAGCTTGGTAACTCGGTATGCAACTTAATGGACGGGCATGAAATTCAAGTTAATCTTATAAACTGAAGCTTGTTTCTTCTAAGAGCAGAATGGTTCAATAACATTAAATGTCTGTACTGCATCACCAATGAGAGGAAGTATAGATTTTTCTCTCAATATCAAGCATTACCCAGACTGAAACTTCCACTACTGTGGCAGCCACCATGGGCAATGACATGGTGCGGCAGAGGCCGTGGAGACAAAAGACATGGAGGGAAAGTAAGGAGAGATGAATTAACANGTATCAAGCATTACCCAGACTGAACTTCCACTATTGTGGCAGCCACCATGGGCAATGACATGGTGTGGCAGAGGCCGTGGAGACAAAAGACATGGAGGGAAAGTAAGAAGAGATGAATTAACACCCAATTTCAAAACCTTAAATTAACACCCAATTCAAAACCCTAGATTAACATATTAGGTGTGCCGTGATGTGTGTGCGTGTGAGTGTGAGTGCTCTGGGTGGGTGGGGGACTGTGTTTCGTGTGTAGAGAGGGAGGTGAAAGAGAGAGAGAGAGAAGAGAGCTTACCTGGGTCGATGGGGGTGACCNAAGAGATGAATTAACACCCAATTTCAAAACCTTAAATTAACACCCAATTCAAAACTCTAGATTAACATATTAGGTGTGCCGTGATGTGTGTGCGTGTGAGTGTGAGTGCTCTGGGTGGGTGGGGGACTGTGTTTCGTGTGTAGAGAGGGAGGTGAAAGAGAGAGAGAGAGAAGAGAGCTTACCTGGGTCGATGGGGGTGACCGGTGCAGGTTGAGAGGGAAGAGAGAGGTCGCAACGGAGGAGGCAACAGAGAGAAAAAGAAGAAGAGAGATGTTGGGCCCTTGGGAGTTGTGGACTGTGCAAAAGTTTGGGGGGGATAAATTTTTTGTGTGGGATGCATTCTCAGCCTTTGGATTAACTTGGAATAATGAAGATGAANAAGAGAGAGAAGAGAGCTTACTTGGGTCGATGAGGGTGGCCGGTGCAGGTTAAGAGGGAAGAGAGAGGTCGCAAAGGAGGAGGCAACAGAGAGAAAAAGAAGAAGAGAGATGTTGGGCCCTTGGGAGTTGTGGACTGTGCAAAAGTTTGGGGGGATAAGTTTTTTGTGTGGGATGCATTCTCAGCCTTTGGATTAACTTGGAATAATGAAGATGAAATGTAGGCTATTAAATTAAAAGTAGATTAAATCTGAGCCGTCCTTTGTCATTTCCCAAATGAATTAAAATTAGATTAAATTTTGAAGTAAAAATGAATTCAAATTGAGTTCTATCTTATTAATATAAATTAAATTTAAATAATTAATAAAAAAATATTAACTTATATTCGATTAATTAAATTTGAGTTTAGATTGAATTAAAATTAAAAATTCGATCCGAAAGCCACCAGTATAGTGAGTTGTCACGATGAGGTAATGAATGCCCCAAAGTTTAAGCGCACATGACAGGTGAGAGGTAATTTGCCGTGGCTAGCTGGCCCACGCCAAGAGAGAGAGAGAGAGAGAGGTTGCAGTTTTTGCACAAAATCTCCCCAAAAAAGCGGGAAAAGTGGGTGATGGAGTTGTCTACGACGATAAAAACTGGCAACAGCAAATAAAAGGAATAAATTAAGCCACGCTGATGCTGACTCTTGAGAGGGGGACCCCTGTTTGTTGCCACTTTCTTTGTTTGTTTTGCATTACAATTTACAATAACGAGACTAATTAAAAAAGTAGAAGTAATTTTAATCGTAGTTCAAGTGAAAATAAAAATAAATTATAAATTTAGACATTATAAATTCAAATNAATTAAAAAAGTAGAAGTAATTTTAATCGTAGTTCAAGTGAAAATAAAAATAAAAATAAATTATAAATTTAGACATTATAAATTCAAATTTGGTAGCTCTTAACATCCGACTTGTCATGAATAATTTGCCTTTGACCCAAATACCCTTAAAATAAGGCACATGCTAGGTCCGAGTTATTAATTTACGTAAACACAGAAGCGGTACATATGCCTAAGTGCCAAGCGAACTTAGTAATGAAAATCAGAAGGATTGGAGGAGTTTGAAGTCTTATGAAACGCTCAACAANCGGTACATATGCCTAAGTGCCAAGCGAACTTAGTAATGAAAATCAGAAGGATTGGAGGAGTTTGAAGTCTTATGAAACGCTCAACAACACATTTCTTGACGCAAAAGCGACAGTCACCCGTTTTAGTCGTTAATGATATGGTCAAAGGCCAACATGGGCGATGAATGAGAGATAGATAGCAATCTCCTAGCAGGTACTTTGTTTCGTAACACCTTTATTTATTTATTTTTATTTTTTAATTTAACAGTCAAAGATGTCTAAACCAACTTACATGTACTTTAACTAATCATATCTCTGGTGCGATAAAAAACAAACCATCTATGATAGAACAAGAATATTCACGAGAAATAAATCCTTCATAACTATATTTTTAGTTATTTTGTGACAACTTTCACCAGACCTGGGAAAAGACAAAAACATATTCAAGACAAGCTTATTTAGGCTCTACCAGTAACCTAGGAAATAAAAAAAGGCATAAGCTTTTTTTATAAAAAAACTTTCCCATCACGGATGCAAACAAGGTGGAATAATGGCATAATAATATGTCGTTTTATTGGAAGGAAAGATGAGAATGGTTGTTCATTGTTCGATTATTCAATTTGATACTTCTTCTTTAGTGGTCAGTTCAAGCACGCACTTCCCTTGACCGGACTGCATTGAATCCACTTAACGAGCCCTCAATAATGTTA
>CAUOFW020005426.1:0-27259 GCA_963454935.2 Ilex paraguariensis
GGGGGCTCGATTTGGTTGGACCTCTGCCTAAAGCTCGGGAAATAAAAAGTTCCTCATCGTAGCCACAGATTACTTCACCAAGTGGGTGGAGGCGGAGCCGTTGAGTCACATCCGAGACATAAACGCCAAAAAGTTCGTCTGGGAGAACATAGTCGTCAGATTTGGCATTCCTCGCGCACTGGTATCGGATAACGGGACCCAGTTCACTGGCGGGCGCTTTAAGTCTTTCTGTGAGCATCTCGGGATCCGTAACTTCTACTCCACCCCTGCATACCCTCAAGCCAATGGGCAGGCGGAGGCCACCAACAAGACAATTATCAATGGGATCAAGAAGAGGTTGGAGAAAGCCAAGGGAAAGTGGGCGACAGAGCTGTTAAACATTTATGGGTGTACAGGACAACCCCTCGGTCATCGACGGGCGAAACCCCCTACTCCCTGGCATACGGGATGGAGGCAATCATACCCCTCGAAGTAGGGCTTCCGACCATAAGGACCCAAGCTTTCGATGAAGGGGGAAATGATCATCAACTGGGATTGGATCTGGACCTACTGGAAGAAAGAAGGGAGGAAACCGCCTTGAAGATAGCCAAGTATCAAGAGAAGATCTCCCAGCTATACAACAGGAGGGTCAAGACTCGAGAATTCCGGATAGGCGACCTGGTCCTCAGAAGGGTAACGGCCAATACCCGGGATCCAACAGAGGGAAAGATGGGACCTAACTGGGAAGGGCCTTACAAAGTAGTATCAATCGGGGGCGCCGGGTCGTATGGACTAGAAGATATGAGTGGAAGACCTGTAATACGACCATGGAATGTTATGAATTTGAAGAAGTATTACTTTTAAAGTACTCTCTCTCAAGAACTCGCCAAACAAAAGACAAAGGGTATGGCCCTGGGGACAGAGTTCAAGGACTCTCGTCCCCGAAGTACATACAGGAGCAAGCCTCCTGCAAGGGTATGGCCCTGGGGACAGAGTTCAAGGACTCTCGTCCCCGAAGTACATACAGGAGCAAGCCTCCTGCAAGGGTATGGCCCTGAGGGCAGAGTTCAAGGACTCTCGTCCCCGAAGTACATACAGGAGCAAGCCTCCTGCAAGGGTATGGCCCTGGGGACAGAGTTCAAGGACTCTCGTCCCCGAAGTACATACAGGAGCAAGCCTCCTGCAAGGGTATGGCCCTGGGGACAGAGTTCAAGGACTCTCGTCCCCGAAGTACATACAGGAGCAAGCCTCCTGCAAGGGTATGGCCCTGGGGACAGAGTTCAAGGACTCTCGTCCCCGAAGTACATACAGGAAGCAAGCCTCCTGCAAGGGTATGGCCCTGGGGACAGAGTTCAAGGACTCTCGTCCCCGAAGTACAGACAGGAGCAAGCCTCCTGCAAGGGTATGGCCCTGGGGACAGAGTGCAAGGACTACTGTCCCCGAGGCAAAAACTGGAAACGAGCATTCATAAAGAAATGATCCTGAGAACAAAACACAAGCACCCCAAGTCCCCAGAGTAGATACAAGATCTCGCCTCCGGAATGGGCCAGCACGCCCCGAAGACAGTTCAAAGACACTTATGATTTATTCTACACAGAAGTAAAGAAAAGCAAAACACTACTGTACACAGAAGAAGGAAAGGAAAAAACTTGCTATTTATTTCCAAAAATAGGGGCTTTGCGTCCCCAAAAGCTACAAAAGGAAAAGCAGAAGGGGTACAAAAAGGGGAAAAGTGAAAAGCAGCTTCATCGGGCTCCAGGCACCTCCAGAACTTCAGCCGAGGGCGAGTCAGCGATAAATGGTTGAGAAGCTTCAGGAGCGGGCTGGAGAAGAACTTCGGCGGCAGGAACAGCTTCAACCGTTTGAGCAGCTTGAGGTTCAGAGGCAAGGTCCGATGGAGCGTCCTCGGACAAGTCCACTATCACCGTCTCAGGAGCATCAGCCGAGGTCTGCATCGGTGTAGGGGCGTCATCCTCGGCAGCAACTTGTGCTTCTGCCTGCTCCATCTCTGCCGAGGGCACATACTTGTGCACTTGGAAGAGAGGGGAGTCTGACGGGACTCCGGCAGCCTGGAGCGCCTCGTCCCACCCTTTCTTGAAGAACTCTTTGCTATTTTCTTCAAGAGCGGGGAGCACGTCATCGGCAAACTCCTCCAGAAGTTGTTGCTCCGACTTTCGGTTCAGCTCCTCGGCTCTGATCCTGTCTAGCTCCTGGGTAAGGGCCAGACAGCTTTCCTCGGAGCCCACTGCCCTCTCCTCCGCAGCCGAGAGCCGCTGCGTTTGCTCAGTAATCCTCCTCTCAGCATCGGCAAGTGCGGCACTTAGCTTCTCAGCGCCCAACTTGGCCGATTCAGCGTCCTTGAGGAGTTGCTCTATTTGGGCAGCCTGCCCCGCCAGGGTAGAATCCCTGGCAGCAACATCTTCCGTTGCCCGAGCAAGGGCAGCTTCCGCTTCCGCCTTCTGATCCTTGGCCCTCTGAAGGTCCATCCTGGACGCGTGGTACCGGCCAGCAATGATAGAAATCTGCTGGGCAGCCTGTAAAAGAAGGAAAGAGTGTTAAAACACAAAAATAGAAAAAGAGTGAAGGGATCAAAGCGAGAATAAACTCACCACCAGGGAGTTCTGGATCATGGAGCGGAACAACACGTTGGTTGATCGCCCCCGATGAGCCTCCATGTCAGCCTCAAAATGCAATGTCTCACTCACTGCATAGGCGACATGGGGATCCTGCAGAATGGAATCGTCGACCCTGATCACTCGGTTCATGTGATCAGTGGCCCGAGGATTCCACATCGCGGCCTCCACTGTGGATGGGAGGGAAGTAGCCTGTTGCTGTTGCTGCTGCTGCTGCTGTTGCTGTTGTCGGCTGCTGTAGTTGCTGCTGTTGTCGAGTTTGCTGCTGCTGTTGTGAGGGAGCAGAGGGTAATCCACGATCCCTCCCGCTTTGCTGCTGAGCGGGGGACACCCTGGGTCCTCGGCTAAGGCCATCGTGCCGATGCTTCACCCTCCTCTCCTCCTCCACCTGAGGGTCCCGATCTCGCACCTGACCCCGATCAGGAACCCTTGATGATGGGGCAGAGCTGGTTCCTGCCGGAGTAACGTCGGTCGTCCCTCGGCCTCTCCCGGCTGCGAGGGTTTGCCTCTGCCTAAGAAACCCCAAATTAATACGAGGAGCGTTGGACATCGCTTCCTCAAGAGCGTCTTCGGCGTCCAAAGATTGGAGAATTTGAAAATCGGGCCACAAGTCGCCTCCCGAAGTCCCCACCTCGGCGTCCGAAGGAGCAACGTCCTCTCTGACCCCGACCTCCTCAACAACTCCCTCTACCTCTCCCTCTGAAGCCCGATCCGGGTCTTCCTCCAAGTTCTGCTCGACCTCTAGCCTCGCCGCCTGATCAAAGAGCTCTGACCACTGCGAAGGCTCGAAAGGTTGAGGGAGCTGTGAGAACTTCTTATACCCAGGGGTATAGTGCAGCAGATTATGGGCAGCTCGGCCAAATCCGTCGGCGCCCGTGAAACTCCAGACCGTTATTAGGTCGGTAAAATTGACCAGCGACCGAGGGGGTGGAGCTGTTTCCCGAGAAGGAATACCTGCACAAACAAAAAAGATTGTCATGAACATGAGAAGTCCCAAGAAACAAATAAAGAACCCAAAGGAACCGACGTACTTGTCGTTCTCCATTCCCGAGGGCAAAGTAAGTCATTGTACTCGGGACCAACACCCCTCTCCCAACATCCCTTGAAGATCAAGATGTCGTCCTTGTACCCCTTGTCCGAATCAGGAAGATGGGTTACAAGGTACATGGAGGGGTCCCTGGCTTTTAGGTAGAAATGTTGGTGGGGCATGACTCTTAGGAGGGAGTAACAGAAAAGAAGATCATTGAGCCCAATATTCACCCCGAGGCGCCTATTGAGCTCTAGGACCCCCATAATTATCCGAAAGACGTTGAGGCAGCATTGCCCGGGGAAGAGACGGAAGCGAGACAGGAACTGAAGAAGCAGGGGGGGTAAGGGAAACCTAATGCCACCCTCTATGATGGTCTTGGTATAAAAAGGCATGGCATCCGCGGCCCCGAAGGTATGAGAGTTCAACAAAGGGTTAAAGCCCACTACGTCCACGCTCGGGGGGATGCCATACTTCGCCCTGAACCTATCAATCTGCGCCTCGCCTGTCACCTTGTATTTCCCTGACCCCGAGGGACCAGCCGATGGATTCTCGGGAACAGGGCGACGACGAGGCATCTCTAAAAGAAAGGGAAGGAAAAGGTATTCTCTCTTGAAAACCTGAGGAAGTTCCCCGAGGGTTTAAAATCAACACGTACCGACCGGATGACACCACTGTTCAATCGGAAAGCAAGAAGGCTAGGGGGACGATAAAGAAGAAGGTTGTGAAACTCACCAGGAGACGTCGAAAACGGAGTTTTTCGGGAAAAACTTTGAAAATAACTCGCACCGGAAGGATCAGGAGTCAACAAATGGGTTCTACTGACTGAGGTTTTAAGAGAAGATGCTGTCGACGATGGCTGAGGAAACAAAAACTCCGGTGAGCAGAACAGAAAAGGCGTATTATGGGTCAGAGATCGGAGTGGCAAAACGATAGAAACCAGAGAAGAACCCCCTTTATATAGGGGGGAAAACTGTCATCATTGGGCGGGAGAACCAAAAACAGCGCATTTAATGCGCACGACATCCCAAGACGGGGAAAGCTGCTCGAGGCCATAATGAAGGACGGATGGCAGTTGGAAAACCCTTCGTCTCCTTACAACGCGTGTCCTCGGTGTCAGAAGATCGAAGGCTGGGGGGCAGTTGATGGGACTCTTCTGAAAAGCCCTAAGATGAAGACACGTGTCCTCGGGGTATTTGGAACAGTGTTGCCCGGATGTAAGCACCATCGGCGAAGAGCATCCTTTACCCCGAGGTACCTCTCATATAGGATCACACATTCGGTATATTATACAACAAACACGTGTCCTCGGTCACACGTGTACCTCGGAAACATACCACCCTCGGTCCCCGAGGTAAGCCTTTCCTCGGTGCCGAGGGTCACTCCATGATGGACGCTTCCTCTACTCCCGGATAAAGCTACTGACGTACTGGACATCAGCCTATGCCAGTCTGGACTATTCATCATGACCTCGTCTTACACAAGTAATGTCAGAACGTTCTGGAATACCGACGTCACAGCCAATAAGGGACGGACGCGTGGCAAATAATGTCACATCAGAAGCAGACAAACCGCATGCCGTTGCTGGCACGTGACTTGGGAAAGCAAACAATTAATTGCACCCTTCTGTTGACGAGACCGCATTCAATGCGGTAAGGTTCGGATATGAAAGGCAATAAATGCTCCTATTACAGAGCATTTATTGCATCCTTCCCGAAAGGAGCATATTGTACCGTCGGCGTCCCGACAACTCACCATTGATTGCTCGGGACCCCGAGCAGTCAATTAGAGAAGACATTCCTCATCAAATGATTACACACGCTACCAGTGCCTGATGATCACCTACTGACCACACTGACAGCAATCATGATCTTCTAAGGTATAAATACCCCTCCCAAAAGACAAAGCGGGTATGCAATCACAAACTCTCTACTAAAAAATATCTTTCTCAGTGTTTTCTCCTTCCTCTCTCTCATTCAAAGACTGACTAGACCGTCGGAGGGGATACGCCGGAAAACACTCCGGCGCCCTTCTAACTTGTTCTCCTTTGTTCCAGGAAATACCTTCCACACGTACAGGATCGTTCTTCCTTTCCCAAGGCCTTCCTTTGCCGTTCCAGGTTGCCACCGTGCCTCGAAGGTTGTTTCAAGCAGCGTGTTTGGCCACTCAACCGGCTCACTCAGAGTTCACCAGGGGAGAGATCTGTTCCCAATATTTTATATATCGTGCAGGATCGAGCCCGCACAGAAGTGATGAGTCTAAGGAATTTCTCTGGGGTAGAGTTGAGTTTTTGGTTTCTTTTTGGGCCTTGGTCATAAAAGACTCTTAAAGTGTGCTTGGAACGGGTGTTAGGGGGAGAAAAAAAAAAGATTAATTAGTCGGATGATCACCAAATATTAAGTTTCAATCATGCTACAGGGGTTGGTCGTAATGACTTTATAAGTGCGGACCTAATGCTACAATGTAATCTAACACTTATATTTTGTATAAATCAATACTATAAAATACGTGATATTAAATGAGATCGGATTAGTATTAATACCAAATATGACTACTATGTACCCTTTATAGTTTATAGGCTAACGAGTTGGTGGAGTGTTTTTATTTTTTCAGAGTTAATCTTGTACATTAACTTTTCTTCCAACCATAGCATTGGTTGTAAGATAACATATTCCCATTTAATCAAAACTTTGGTCCAAATTGATATAACTCTTAACTAGACCTGTTAATGGATTGGATTTCAGTTTGAACTCGATGCGATTCGAATATGGACTATAATCTTAATCAGATAATTCAAATTTGATCCAAATCTGTTTAGAGTTTAGACATCTTAATTCGTATTCAAATTTAGATACACAATAATCGACTCTAATATCAACCCGATCAAAATATATATACAAATAGATTTTTTTTGATTTGAACAATCCAACCTTATTACCCCGTCCACCTTCACCGAAAATCCCTTGCTTCCCTAGTCAGCCTCTACCTTGCCAACAGGCCGACCCAATAAGTAGGTCAACTGAGCAGCCGCCTAAAGCCTTAAAAAAAGAGAGGGACCTCAATTATGCTTGCAGTCTTTATCTATTATTGTGGCTCAAAAAAATATTTTACATACAAAAGACTTAATCATATGCAAATTCTTAGAAAAAGCACAAGTAAAACTGAGAGGCCCAGCAGTCCCTTCTAATGGTCAAATCACTAAAATATCAAATCTCCCAATACAATTAAAATCTACAAATAAATCTCTCTCTCTCTCACACACACACACTAACTAGTCTGCATTAAAAAAACTTGTATACTTAGTTATCCATACCACTAAAATTTTTTTTTTTCTTTCTCATGATCTATATAGACACATATAAACATTAATAAATTATTTTTTATATTTTTATAATAAATTATTTTTTATATTTTTATAATAAATTATTTTTTATATTTTTCTAATAAAATTATTTAATTCAACTATTTTTTTGTGAAATTATAATTTATAAGACAATTTAAAAGATGAATAAAGAGTAAATTTATACAATCTCTATTTTTCATATATTATTGTTACATTTTATTAAACCTTCTCTTAGTATAATCATTTATTATTTTAACACTTTGTTTTGCTTACAATAATTTTGGGGTTTGAATATGTCAACTGTAAAAATATGAATCCAAATATTAAAAGCATAAAACTTGAATAAGATATACTAACAAAATGTGAATACAAAAAATTAATCACTAATTTTACATCACAAAAAGTGAGAATACCAAATTTGAAATGAAATTTAGTTGTATGTTAAAATTATATTTATAATAAATTTTTAACGGGCCCCAATTATAACTTTTGCTTAATGCCTCATCTTTTGTTTGGCTGATGTGTCAATATGTGCGAACTTGTTTTTATAACTGAACCAAGATTATATGAATTAATCTCAAAATTTGAAATTTGATGAATTTTTATTGTTTTCCAAATCCATTGGATAAACGAATTGAATTTCAATTACATTTTTTAATCGGATGCGGCTTAACCGTAATTTGCTCTACATTCGATCCGTTCCTACCCTTAACTATAATGTTTAGGATGATATAACCGAACCAGATCCGTTGATAACAGTGTTTTAAAATTCGGTCCGGATCGGTGGGTCAACCCGGGAACCCTGTTAACCGGAGCTAGAACAAGGCCGGTTCCTATAAAAGATCGTTTATGTACAAAAATCGGAGAAAACCCAATGAACCTCCCGGTTCTTAAGTAAACCGTTCAAACCGGACGATTCAAAAAAACCGGACGGATTAGTTTGAAAGGGATAAATAATAGTGCTTTTGGCTTGGGCATTTTTTGCCCTTTGATTCCTCAGCTACACCTCTCACGAACGACTGAGGTCCGACGGCCTCTCTCTCCAGTCCAGTCCTCAGTCTCCTCCCTCCCTCTATCTCTCTCTCTTCTTTGCGCTGCGTCGAAGTCGAAGGAAAAGTTCGAACGACAAACCTTCGAAGTCGAGGTAGGAGGGATTCACTGGCCAGAGCTCCATTGCCGATTTCCATTTCCTAGGCATCCTCACGTGTGGAATAGCACACAGCATAGCAGGTACAGCCTCTGTCTCTGTCTCTGTCTCTGTCTCTGTCTATCTCTCTGTAGTCTGAAGCATTCTGCGTTGTGGGTTTGTATCATTAATAATTATTTTTTAATTATATTACCGATTCGACTAATGACCCAGTTGAACCAGTGATCCATTCACCTGATCCCTTAACTATCATAATACTCTCTCTTCACTCACTCAACACTTTGGGACCGCCTGTGAAGTTGAAAGAAAGTAGTTATCTCTCTCTCTGAACCAGATCCCTAAATTGCAGATTTGTTTTTTGTGTGTTGTTATTGTAGCTAACTAGAGAGCAATCTCAGCAAATTCAGAGATGGATTCTTCATCAACTATGCTGTTCAACCAGCTCAAGGTTTGAGTAGCTAGGTTCCCTCTCTCATTGCAATTTGAAGATAGTCGTTTACATTTGTAGATTTTTTTACTCTACTTACTAATCTCTGTCTGTCAAACCTTCAAACAGACCGCAGAACCATTTTTCCTACTAGCTGGTCCTAATGTGATTGAATCGGAGGACCACATTCTGCGTATGGCCAAGCACATTAAGGCTATCACTTCTAAGTAAGCGTAACTCTCTCCCCCTCCTTATATGGACATGAAGTATAAACAAACAATCCCTATCTCCTAATGGAAAATAACGGAGTCTGTTTCTGTTTATGTGAGAACCCTAAGTTCTTATTTTTGCGTTTTCCTGTTAGGAGCAAACGTGGTACTACTGTTTGATCTATGGATTATATATATTTATATGGATTATATTATAAAAGATTCACTTTTCTTCTAGACTTGGGTTGCAATTGGTTTTCAAGTCAAGCTTTGACAAAGCTAATCGGACATCTTCCAAATCATTTCGTGGTCCTGGCCTCAGTGAAGGCTTGAAGGTATTATTCTGTACTATCATGTTCTAATGCATCATTGTGTTCGACATAAGCAGCGATTTCAATTTTTTTTTACCTTTTCTTGTCACTAATGCGACATGTGCTAGGTTGTCTTGCATTGCCCAACAAAATTTGGATACCCTCAGTAATATCCTACATAAAATTCCAAAAGTAGATTCACCCTATTATCTTGGCTCAAAGCATTGGCTACGTTCAACATTTGAATCTATCATTTCAAAGAAAACTAAAATTGATGAAACAAAAATAAAGTACTCTTTCCTATATGGCCCCTGTGTAGTTGATAAACTTTTACATGAATGCCATAGAAGGTGCAATGGGACCATGCTAATTTATGGTAATCTTAGTGTGATGTGTTGTATACAACCAATCCCGTGGAATGCCTGTCAACTTCTAACACATTCATGTCACTTCCATTTGTTTGTAGATCCTTGAAAAAGTGAAAATAGCATATGACCTTCCCATAGTCACTGATGTACATGAAGCCATTCAGGTAACCTTTTCTTTCCTCTTTCAGTATAACTCTTCCATTTATGTTATAGATATTTTTTTTTATAGATATGTTTTTCAACACTTGATTTGGTTAGTGAAATTAAAAATGTCAGCCTCTCCATTAGAGGAATTGACCCCTGTCCGGTCTACTCTATATATAGTAATTTCCCTACCTCTATGCTTTTTACTGTTGGAGAAAAGTGCATACTTTGCTATTTTATTTCAGTAGTTTATCTTTCTTGACAGTACGATACTTCTTGTCATGCAGCTGGAGCTGCAGCCGTTTAGGTTTTTACCTGTTATTGTTGTTAAGGAAGGCTCCACTAAAGTTTATATTTTGTTATCAAATGTCCATTCATATGGATGTCCTTGTTTCAAATTAATGTTGAAATTTACCCTTTTTTTTTTTTTGGGTAAGGATGCCACCACATTAAGTCACATAATTTTGAAAGACTTAAATTATTAGAACCAAACTTCTGCAGTGTCCTTTTTCTACCTTTAAAGTTTAGAGTATTTGTGCCTGTGTGCTGTTTTGATACTTGTTGCCAAGATTGTCATTGGTGCTGAAGATGTGTATATTTAGATATACTTTGTTAGCTAGTTGATTGATTGCTTGGTTCAAATCATCCTATCCTCTCACTACCTCTAGAGGGAAGTCACATAGTCCCACTGGCATCGTCTAGAGATTTATGTCTACATTATTTTATTTTGTTTTAGTTTTCTTATTAGGTTTAGCATTTGCATTCTTATTTTTATACTAGTTCCAAAAATGGTAGTAAAAGGACTGGCAAGAACTGGTGTGCAACGGGGCATGGACTGTATTTAACACCGATTTTGTTCTCAGTGTGAAGCAGTCGGCAGGGTTGCAGATATTATTCAGATTCCTGCTTTTCTGTGCCGACAGGTGAATTATTCTCCTACCATTATCAGAAGTTTTATAATAAGGATGCATTATTTTCCCTTCCTTCAGGAGATCTTAAGAGATATTTTTGTCGGCTAGTTTAATTAATAGATTTTGTGGCCTCTTGACAGACGGATCTTTTAGTTGCAGCAGCCAAAACTGGAAAAATTGTCAACATTAAGAAGGGTCAATTCTGTGCTCCTTCGGTAAGTGAACGTTGCTAGATTTATACATGTCCATACTTTTATTTTGGGAAACATTTGTCGAACTAATGATTCATTAGCTTTTTAGGTCATGTTAAATTCTGCTGAAAAGGTCAGATTGGCTGGGAATAACAATGTAATGGTTTGCGAGAGAGGAACCATGTTTGGCTACAGTAAGTCATCAAAAGTTTCAATCAAATGCTATATTATGCATTAGGGTTCTGAATAATGGAGCATTCGAAGATTTTATCTGACTTGACCTCTGAAAAGCCTGTAAAGATCGGTACAGTACACCATAACAGATTAGAACAAGAGCAGAGCTATGAATATTTTGGGTGTGTGTGAGTGTGCGATGCTGTCCATTATTCAGTGATGTAGATTTCCAAAAGCATCCATGGATTAATTCCAGATTCAATCTGATAATGCTTTCACGTTATAAAAGAAAAAAATATACATATTCGAAACTGGCATTTAACTAGTTAACTGTGCACATTAATATCTATCTTTTGAACTTTCATGAATTAAGTTGTTTGGCATATTTTCTGGAATTTTCTTTGATGTTAGAGCCACAATTTTGCTTAAGCATGTCACAACCATGGATCAAAATTTCGTTTCGGTGAATTGTTTCAGTCATCTAAGAAACGGAAAAGTTTCGATGTGTTTCAGAAACGTTTCGACCGGTTTCAAAAGCAGAATGGAAAAAAATAAAAAATTTAAAAATTATTTTTTTAAAACATTGGTGGAAATATACCAAAATATCTTAAAATACCTTGAAACATTCCGAAAATGCATGAAAATATAACAAAATATTTTGAAACATTATGGAACACCTCGAAGTATTAATATTTCGATTTCATTACTGATTTGTTTCAGTCTCTTTGAAAACGGGAACGTTTTGGATGTTTCGACCGTTTTGAAACGATATTTTGATCCTTGGTCACAACATTGTTGTTGATGCAGTATTGATCTTATTTCTTTTTCAGTTTCATTGATAACATGTTTGATCTGTTATGCAGATGATTTGATTGTAGATCCACGCAACTTCGAGTGGATGAGGGAAGCAGATTGTCCTGTGGTATGTGGATTAGTTATGATCGTGCCTATTATAATGATGCTATGAAAATGTTTTTATGATAGTATCAGTTTCGTGCTGCGTATAGTCACTTCTATTTCCTAGAAGATTTGTTCATCTCATCCATGTATTGTGGTGCAGGTGGCTGATGTCACACATTCGTTGCAGCAACCTGCTGGGAGGAAGGTGAGGGTCATCTGTCGACTCATGCTTGAGGATTAGAGCATTGGGTAGATCTTTTTTTTTTTTTTTTCCCTGTACATTTGTCACAGGCATGCAAGATATAATCCCTACAAAAGCTCGACAGGGATGCGCATAAAATTGAATTAGTTTTTGTAAATTTGATAAAATTTATGTTAGTAGTATCCGACAAACCCAAAAGCTTTACTTGCCTTTTCCTAATGGAATTGGGGCTATCAGCTATAAGTAGAAATGCTTTCTTATTGATTGTAAAAGATCAATTAGTAAGCAAACTGAGACACTTTCCACAAAAAGGCGGAGATATTTTTTAAACCTTAGAGGGCCACTTGATGGTCCTAGAATAATTATTGCCTTCCAACAAACTGTCGTTTCTAGTTTTGATTTACAGCTGCAATTCACTTGAACAAAGAAATCATTTTTCGGTTGAATGAACATGTCAAATACAGTCAAATTTGATTTCTATAATGGATAATGTTCTTGAAACAACTCTATCTCATTTACAAAATACAACCAGGGAAGCAATTTGTGATTTTGTCATCTCAAATTATTGGAGTCTTTGAAAAGTTTTTAGCTATATTTGAAGTTTATTTGTATATGATTGGGTGACATTTCTTCTTTCTGAATTAGTTGGAAGGTGGCGGTGTTGCTAGTGGAGGTCTTCGTGAATTAATCCCTTGCATTGCAAGGACAGCAGTTGCTGTGGGAGTGGATGGAATTTTCATGGAGGTATCTTGTTAGAATCTGCTCTGGTTGATTAGTTTATTGCCTGTATCTCTCTATTAGTTCTCTGAGGGAGGGGATAAAATAAAGCAATGATTACAAGATACTAGATGTTGTGTTCATAATAATGCAATCGCTGCCAACTAGGTGATTTGTATTCTTTAAGTTCATAGAGCATATGCTTGGAAAATATTGGGTTTACATTATCATAAAAACTCCTGGAAATGTTGATTTTCCATTATTATTCCTTTTTTCCCTTCAATTTCCTGCTTTCTAGACTGCCTAACGGTATTCTTTGGATGATTAGGTACATGATGACCCTCTAAATGCTCCAGTGGATGGTCCAACACAGTGGGTAAGTTTCTGTGTACTGCAAAAATTTGGGGGAATATACATGAAAGAGTGTTTCTTTTTGGAGGTATTATATATACGCTGAAGCAGCCTTTAAGCTGTAGACTATCCACTTGTCTTGTTTTTAATTATAGCCTCTGCGCCATCTGGAGGAACTGCTTGAAGAGCTTGTGGTAATTGCTGTAAGTTATTCTACCCCTGCATAGTATGGATTATTGGAGTTCTAAAGAATACTTATTCCAAGATGTTAGCATCTTACGTAATTTTAGCTTGGATGAATTGTAAAGCACGAAAGTGAAATATTATGGGCTCGTTTGGTTGCCGTATTAGAAATTGATGGATTAGATAAAATAATCCAGTCTAATACAATATAGAAGGACAAAATATAAGATTAAATTGCGTATTAAAGTTATACGTAATTTTATCTATTTTTTGACAATACACAACATAAACGTTGGATAATAGTTATTTAATCCAATCAGTTGTTTGATTAGAGAATTATTTTATAGTATTAAAGTTCAATTAACAAAAATATCTTCAATCAGTGTTTGTTATATTGATGACAACTTGATTTTATTAATTGATTGAATATAATAGTAAATGTGTAGAATAATGCGTTTGAGTTGGATTATAATGGTATTAAAATATATGCATAATACATGTCTATCGTACAAAAAATATACGATAAATATACGTTTTTGAAATTAATACGGTATTAAATTTGTTTATCAAACTAAGTATTAGGCCCGATTAAATAAAAAATAGTACAATCCAATATTTAATCCTTTCATAATACGTCTACCAAACGAGTCCTATATGTATGCAGAGATGGAACCAAATGGGGGGCCTCTGCCCCCGGGGGGGGGGGTCATGGTCCAGCTCAAATTTTCAAAAATACTTTATACCCCTATTTTAAAAAACTTTACATCTTTCCTAGGTTTTCAAAAAAAAACATATATATATGTTTATGATACTTTATTTATTGCATTCAAATAAATAATAAACGGCCTTTAATAACCAGATGATGAATGCTATGTTAATCACATGGATGAGTGCTCCTTTTATGGACAAAAATATATTTGCCAGAATCAATTTGATGACCACAAAAAAAAAATTGCTTATATGATAAACAATATACGGACTCGTGATTAATTAGTCGGAAGTATGGTGTGAAACTAATATTTAAGATGGTAATTTATTTGTAATCGCAACATCATGTCGTAGGTAAGAGAATAAGTGGATCGTGATATATCTTTTTAGATATTATGATTCAAGCTAAATACTAAGAATAACATAACGAATGTACTCATTGATAAATTTTTTGACCGTGTCATTGTTCTTGTTTGGCCCCCTTGATGGTAAAATCTTGGTTCTGTCCTTGTATGGATGCACATTCACTAAAACTTGATGGTAGGACCATTTGGGATAAGATGGGAAAAAGTTGACTATGATGGCTTGACATTAAAAGTAATTATTTTATTCAACGGAAAGAAGTGAAATTTTGGTTTGTCAGATGAGCAGAGTGATACAATTTGATCCGTGACTTAACTTTAAAATGTTGAAATAACCTTTCTGGCTTGAGCTGATTTATGCTCAAACTATGATAGTAATGCTTTCATGATGGAGTTGTTGAATCCAAGATCGGCCCTACTTTAGACTAGTGCAAACTGGTGTTCAGTGAACATAAATGTGGACAGTTTGCGTGAGGAATGATTTGAGACACTTCAGATTATAATGGCAGGTTTGGCAGTAAAAGATTTTGCATTTTGTTGAAGTTTCTAGTAGGTGCATGACAGTGTTGTACAGTAGCCTCCAGAGTGTTTAAAATTCATAATAATGTATTGCATGAGGATGCTTACATTATTTGAAATGGGTCAGATTTGTCATCATTTGATTCAAATATTCTTTCTCTCCATTGTGGAATAATCACTGCTTAACTAAGTTTGAGCTGGTTTGAATAATACTATCTGAAATTTTTTTTTTAGATAGTTTTGAAACACCTCTTGTGTGTTATGATTAAGCCTCTAATTATGGAAACTGGACACATTTACCTGGATGACTGAGGAATCTGGAATATTATTGCATTTCAAAAACTTATCTTGTGTAACTTTGGTATAACCAAAAGAAAAAGTTATATATGTATCTCTAGAGCTACAACATTGAACTTAACAAGTGGGACACTATAAGATTTTGTTTAGGGGCTGTTGGCTGCTTACTATGCCTACGTGTCATTGATTTAGGTACAATTCTCTCAAATGATGGTCTCTATTTTTTGTTCCATTTTAATGATCTAATTTCTCTTCTTTGGATTTGTTGAAGAGGGTTAGCAAAGGGAAGCAACAGATGAAAATTGATCTCACTCCATTTCATCCATAGGAAGATTTTGAGGCTTTTCTTCAGGGTAAGCTAGCAAACACTCCTGGGTTCAGATTTTATTTTCTTCCATTAATCTACACGTGCAGTGAACTATCCAACTTGCAATTTCTGTGATGCTGCTTATATAAATCATCTGGTGTGTTTGCCACCTTTTACCGGGCTTGGCTCCCCTCTAATGGTGAGGATTTATCTACGTTAACAAATCTTATCTTACTTATAAAACATTTTAAATTTTGAAATTCAAATGGAACTGAATATGTTGATGTGAATAGGTCCTCGCCATTCAAAGAGAATTAGAGGATCCTCCAATAATTCTGTCTTTCAGCGAAACTTTTAATGAGGTTGTTGGAAACAGTTTCTGCTTGAAAAGAGTAATTCCTAAACTTGGATGTACGAAGTGGGAAATACCCATTATAGTAGCATGGATTGGAAGAGTTACGGTTTCTATCTTGAGGTCCCATTATCTGTTCTTTGATTATACATTGTTGTGCCCTGTACCCAATTCCCATGGATTTGGTGTTGAACTCAATTACCGTCAAATTTAACTCATAAAAAGTGCTAAAACCTCAAAATTAATCCTTCCAATGTTCGAAATAATCACAACTGTTGCATCACTGTCAAAACTATTGTAGAAAACAAGTTACAGAATATGCTTTAATTCCTCAGTTGATTTGATTCTACTGCCTTTACTCTCAAGTTAACCTGCATCTAAGAGGGTAAATAAGTGGTTAGCTTGGGATGTCCAATAAATAGATTAAAACATAAAATATGAAATAAAAGGAATTGAACGATAACAGAATAACTCAAAAATCAATTGCAGAAGCAAGAATCATCACAATTATGTCTCAAAAATCAATACTGAAATTGACACATCTCAAAATCAGTGGAAACAGATATTTGTCTAACGAACGATGTGAGAATCAAGCACGCTCATATCATAGCACACAAATTTCAAAACACACTGGACATAATCAAAGGAGTTTCAATTTACAGTAACAAACCAACCAATCGGAATGTGAGTGCAGGACAACAACAGATTACTGCAAAGAGATTTAATTAGGATGCATATTATGAGATAATCCACTTAAACTTCAATTGAAACCATGGATATAAAGACCTCAATGCTATTAAGAGCAGTCTAAATTTTCATCATAATCGATCCACTTGATTTGAAACTCTAAAATTGTCAATCACTGTTAGGTTCCCTAATGATGGGCACTAACTTGAGAAAGTGGTGAGCAACTTACAGTAGCAGCCTGGAACTAATGAATTGACAACTTGGGAAAGTGGTCAGCAAATTACAATAGTAACTAATCTACTTCTCTTTCTCTCTTTCTCTCTCTCTCTCTCTCTATTAATTTCTTCACGTGCTAATTGTTTCTATTTTTTTTTTGACTTGTTTTTTTCTGGTTTGTCACACATTCAATGATTGGATTTTGTGGGTTTTATGATCTTGCCGAAAAGTATATATGGCACCACAGGGCAGTGTTATTTAAGGCGTAAAGCGAACCGAAGCGACCAAGGCTCCTAACGCCTAGGCGAGAAGCGAGAAGCGAAGCGACACGCTTTATCGAAGCAAAGCGAACAGTTAAAAAAAATATATATTTTAGTTTAATTACTTCTAAACAATCTAAGTTCTAATTTTATATATACTAAATATTTAAATGCAAGTAAAACCATAAACATTTAAATTAAAAAAAACACTAATAATATCTCAAATCTTAATAACAGTCATAACTTAAACATTTAAATTCAAACAAATACTAAAAATTGTATACATTTTCATATTGACAGGGTAGGACAACAAAAGAAACAGAATCAGGACAACAGCAGAATTAGCAACAAAAAAAAAAGAAGCAGAATGACAATTAAAAAAAAACAAAAGCAACACAGGACAGCAAAATCGAAGCAGCAACAGAATCAACAAAAAAAAAATAGAAGCAGAATGAGCTAAAAAAAAAACAGAAGCACAATGATCATGACAGGAGCAGAATCAATTGTAAACAATTTCATATGTAATTATATACTGAATAAAAAAAAGTAGAACAGAGGCACATTTCACATGTACTAAAATAATTAAACATGGTATAACCATAGACCACTTTTTGGTACCATTTGTATTTATATAAGAAAAGGGAAAAGTATAACCAAGACATATCAGAGACACTTCTTTGTAGAAGAATTTATTATTTACCCCCATTTCTGATACTCCTGCTTTATTTTTTTATCATAATTGTCATGCAGTGTAGTCGTCTGACTCCCACATCCCACAAATATTCTAAATGAATTCAGCAACACAAGGAAAAAAAAGGAATGTGTTTTGTTCGAAACATTGTTTATTAGAAAAAAAAAAAAAAAAATAGACCAGCAATAGTCTAAAAAAAAAAGGCATTAGTGATTAAAAAATAAAAGAGACTACTAACCTATAATCAGAAAAAAAAAAAAAAAAAAAAAAAAAAAAAAAAGTGAAGCAGAATCGCTTTTTATAATAAAGCGTTCGCTTTTTCGCTTTTTTCGCTTCTTCGCTTTTTTCTCGCTTTTTTCTCGCTTCGCTCACGTTCGCTTCGCCTGGGGTCCTCCAGGCGAGATAAGCTCGCCTCGCCTCGCTTCTCGCCTAGGCGAGCTTTTCAAAACACTGCCACAGGGTACTGAAATTAGCTTCTTAGTTGAGAATATGACTTTCTATTCTAGAGAGGAATCTACATGCTTTGACTTGGTCACTTGTGTAGATTTGTTGTATTAGGCTGCTAAATAGTGAAAACATTTGTTTGAGAAGCTTTATCACCATAATCTATAGTTGTCTTTGACGCAGGAATGCACATATCCCTCCTCCCCATGCCGTAACCACTTTTAATTTTTCATTGAGACTTGGCAAGGATTTATATTTACATTTTATACTGGTGTTAATTTACTAGTTGTCGGTTAGCTGAAAAGATCCTTCAATCATCTCAGATGTGTATGCCAGTGCCAGTGATGGGGAACTTTCCAATTATATTCTGACCCACCATGGAGACATTATATTCATTTATTCCTTTACTGGTTGTATTAAGCATTGCATGTATAAGCATTTCATCTACTATTTTTTGATAAGAATTGCGCAGACCAATAAACACTTATGCTTTGTATCTCTGCAATTGTAACAGGGAGTTGGTGTGATGACCTGAACCAAATAGTAGTTTAAATAAAACAAGATTTAGTTGCTTGATTTAAGCTCTAGATAATAACATAACTAAATAGAAAAAAAATAAAATAAACATGAATATTTATAGGTGGAGAGATCTTAGCCTTAGATGGAATGCTGGTTACAATTGTGATAGAAATTGAACTGTGACATATTTGGAAATAAACTTAGAGTGAATGGGTGGAGTAATTGCACTTTTAACTCTCTTTCATATTGACCATTGATATAGGGGTAATTGGAATGTGAAAATTCAGGCATAACCTTTTGGGTTGGTAGTGTATATAAAGGATTTAGTGCACATGAGTTTTGACAATTTTATATTAGAGGAGGTTTTGGCAGCCTTTGATCTCTTAGATGACTATATTACATATAGTTTGTGCATAACAGCAAGTGGAAAATTCTTGAGAGAGAGAGAGAGAGAGAAAACCGTGAGCAAAAAAGAACAAAAATCACAATGGGAGGAATTGTGCTTGGTTTAGTGATCAACAACTAAATTATCGACATCAACTTTAGAGTGTTGTTTTGGGCATCAATATCTTCGCATGTATCTGTTTCAATATCAAATTATATAAATCTCTTTGCAAAGGGTCCTTCTATTGTTATTGTCATTATATTCTAATCTAGTGTTTAACCGTTGATTTGTGATGTTCGTTTGGTTTTTTGTTTGGTGGGTGTCTTTGTATTTTTTGTGCAAAAACCATTTTTGTTGGTGAAGTCTTTGGGACGTATTGGCACATGCGTCAAACACACTCGGTGGCATGGTTTTAATATTAAGACGTGATTGTGGCTCGAGGGGCATGTGATAAAATGTGATGTACTAAGTAGCGCCTAGTATATGGTCAAGTCAAACCAAGTACGAAGCCTCGAATGATTTGAATCGAATCGTGGGGTTTTGTATGATTTTCTGAAGGGATTTGTGTTAAATGATCATTTTATTTGTTGATTCTACGGTTGATTGTTGGATTATCATATAACCTTGTTATTCCACATATTATGTAGGAAATTGATTATTGGGCCTTCCAAACTCACCCCTATTTACCCCTCTACTATGCAGGTTGAAAAGAAATTGAAAGCTGATGGATGATCAGACCAATTGAGAAATTAGACTTTGGATTATTGACCATTGGTGAAATTTCACAATTTTGGGAGTGCTTTGAACCATTGTAATTATTTTTAAAGATTGGGCGATTCTATTTTTATTTATTAAAGATTTTAGTGCTTTGATTTGATTGAAATTATTTATAATTGAATTGACGGATCTAAAGAGATCGGCTTCGGGTCGTGACAGTTGGCAACCTGTATTATTTATTTTGGATCCATATTTGGCCTTTAGATTCAGACCAGGAAGATGTAAACATGATAGGATGTGCAAGGTGTTACTTAAAAAGAAACAAAAAAAAAAAGCCTGGCTTGAAAGCTATTGAATTTCTTTGACTCCATGGATTTTCATTTCAAATGAGAACGAACATTTTCAGGGGAGAGATTGAAAAAGAGAGACGAAATTTTAATGACTTATTCATGGTTGTATGATCATAAATTTATACGGTAATGTTGAATAATAAATTTAAAGAATAATGACTTCACAAATATACACTTCATGTTGGTCCTGTTGCTCTACAACATACTATGATTAGGATGACCACAAAAAAAGAAGGAAAGCAAAGGATAAATAAATAAATAAATAGGGGTGGATCACTTCCCAAGTTCAATCTCAATCAAAATAGAGTTAAGAGCTAGAATTGTCAATTGAGCATAGACCAAATTTTTTTTAATTTATTTCCAAAAATATATATGATATTGTCCATCAAATGATGAAGCACAAAAAATATTCCTTACATCCTAAAAATGTACTTGAAAATAGTTGGTACACTTTAAAATTTTAAGTCTATGAAAATTATAAGTCCTACAAAAACGTCTAAGTCAAAATTTTAGGCCAATAAAAAATTTAAATTTTAATATTTTTTTTGAGCTCATTATTCAACCCATAACAATAAAAACCCAAAAAATCAAAATTCTATTAAAAAAAATGGATGATATACTCAAAAGTCAAGTCATAATTCACCCGGTCATTCCCATCTCTCTTCTCTTCTCTCTCTCTATATGTGTGTGTGTGCAACACTAGATAACCCCTCCCTCCCATTTTTATTCTCACTCACCTTCTCTACATATCAATTTCAAATAAAGAATATTTTTTAGGTTTTTATTTAACTTAAAAATAAAATCATTGAATGTTGATAGTTTACAAAAATTTATCTTGATCTCGGATGTTTTTTAAAACATAACAATTTTTCTGACATTGATAGTTTAGATTTATTTTTTTTTTAAAATATTTTAAAGAAGATTTTATAAATGAAAGAAAATATTCCAATTGAGACACTAAATTATATAAAAAGACTAGATTTTTTATTCAAATATATGCATTACTTATAGAATATTATTATTAATTCTTCTACAAAAAGAAGCTTTAATTGATAAAATTTTACTTAAAATTGAATTTCACAAGAAAAAATAATTGGATTAGCAATATTATCAATAAAAAAAAATATGATAACAAAATTTAAATATAAAAATTCAATTTATACTTTTACAACTCAAAAAATGAGAAGAATTAATTTTAATCAAAATTTGTAACACTAAAAATAAATTACCGTTTTAGACCTCAAATTGCCTTGAACCGCCCCTGGATAGCGGTTGGAACGAAATCATGAGAAATGGTGGGTAAATAAAATATTCAAAGTTTGGTAAAAGAATAAAGGAAAAAAAAGTGAGAAATTAGATTTATTCCTAAAAATGACAAAATATAAAATAGTAAAAATAGACAATCTTATTAGAATGATATGTATATATATATATATATATATATTCTCTATTTTAACTTTTGGATAAATATTTTTTATTTAAAAAAAATACTCTATATTTTAAAGAAAACTATTGCAGATGCTCTAACTCACCCAAATTGCACTCCTAGTATTATAAAGCTAGGAGTTGGCTTCAATACCGAAAACGCAAAAATTGGTACGATGCCGAAAAAGTAAAATAGTTGTATGGTTGCCACTTGTACACTTTGAAACCCATAAAAATTCTTAACTGGTTTCACGTGTATATATTTTAAAAATAAGTGAAACCGCTATACACTTTAAAAATAAGTGATAATAGAAATTAAAATTAGTTTTAAAAAATGATAATTATTTATCTTATTTAAAACTAAATAAAAATATAAGGAAAAATTTACAATATTTGGGGTTATTGAGTGACATTAAATTTACCATTTTAGATTAAGTTAAAAATATTATGAGGTTAGGATTAGGTTATCAAAGTAAGTTCACCACTATTTTAAATGATCATAGAAATTAAAATTAGTTTAAAAAAATGATAATTATTTATCATACCTGAAATAAAAATATAATGAAAAATTTACAATATTTGAGGTTATTGAGTGACATTAAATTTATCATTTTAGATTAAGTTAAAAATATTAGGAGGTTAGGATTGGGTTATCAAAGTTCACCATTAGGCTAAATTACTACTAAAGTTTACCAAACATTTTTGGGTATTAAAATGTTACAGTTTATCAACAATTTTTTTTGGGTAAAATTGTCATTTTGGGGGTTATATTTTGGGTTAAGTTAAAATTATTACAACAAAGTTTTTCACTACTAAATAAATTACAACAAAGTTATCATATTTGAGTGTTAAATTAAATTAGGTAAAAATATTTGGGGTAATATGAAACTAATTACATAGTTGAGGGTATAATATGAAAAATATGAGGAAAATTTTGAAAAAGGGTGATAATTTAGGGGTATAAGTGAACTTTTAGATTGATATGATCTCAACTTGATTGCTGGTTAAGCAATCCAGATTAGTTTGCTACACAGATCTGTAGCGATCGCTGCATTCCAATCTAGAGCGATTCAGGTTAGATTGCTCAATATAGCGATCAACTTTCTTTGTTCTATTCCCCCAAAAATCAAACTCCTCAACTCCAAAATTCCATACCCAAAGCCCTACAACCCCAAATCAATTTCACCCAACCTAATTTTTCATACCCAAAATCAGCAACCAAATTGAAACCAATCGCCAGTGCCACCGCCACAGCCAGTACCACCACCTTCCTCTTTTCTGAGGTATCCATTCTCTCTCTCTCTCTCTTAATTTCATCATATTTTTGTATACATAGTTGCATAAGGGATGTGTTTTTGGGTTAAATGAATGATGATTTTTGTGAATGATGGTTCAAAAATAATGCAATCCTATCTTCCTCACATCTCTATCAATTGTTATTATTGCTCAAAAGTAATAGATAATCTGTCATGTTATTGCTCTTTTTTTTGACTAGATTTTTTCCTTGTTACAAACAGATCAGATAAGAGTATAATGACCAAAGGCAAAAAGAAGTGTAGGCCAAAAGTTGTGGATAGCAGTAGGGAAAAAATGAAGAGGAAGAAGAGTTGTAATCATCCTCCCTCCATTGATCCCTTCTCCAATCTAATTGATCCATCTGCAGCAAGTTCATCGCCATTTGTGAATAACAGTAGAGAAAAAATGAAGAGGAAGAAGAACTGTAATCATTCTTCCTCCATTAATCCATCCTCCATAATTAATCCCAGCTCCACCAATCCAGTTAATCCCACCTCCAATCCAATTGATCCCTCCTTCAATGCATCAAGTTCATCCAACCCTATATCCAATCCAGTAAGTTCATCCAACCCCATATGCAATGAAGACATATCTTTCTTCAACAAAAATTGTAAACATTGGTATGATAATTGCTTTTATTATAGGCCTTTGTTATTGGATAGAGGTGTTTTACTGGATCAATTAAAAGATGTAGGATGTGATGTTATTTTTGCTTTTCATCAATGGAATTCTGCAATTGATATTAAGAAGACGGATAAAGCATATAATACATTGGTGAAAATATTTTATTCTAACATGCATGATAGTGATAAAGGTGATCACAAGTTTAAATCCCTTGTGAGGAATGTAAGTTTTGAAGTAACCCCAGATTTAATTTCAAAAATATTGGGAGTTCGCCGACCATTCGTTCCTAACGATAGACTTACCTATCCATTCAAGAATTCTAAAGACATACCAAAGTTGAAAGATATTTATGCAGAAATTGAGGGTATACCTAATAATTTTAGTGAGAGTGTTGACAATCTAGTATTTATTTCAGCAAGACCTTACTCCAAAATATAGGATGTTAAACCTTATAATGGGGTACAATATTAGTCCAAGAGGACATACTGCAGATTTTGGACTTGATCGAGCTCATCTCCTGTATGTCATTGGAAAAAGTATATGTATAGATCTACCTTGTTTAATAGTTAATGAAATTATTTCGGTACAAGGTACAAAGGATAGGCAGCGATGTCTCCCATTCCCAATTTTGATTTCAAAGATTATGGAGGATTGTGGAGTTGTAATTCACTCAAACGATACTTATTCCACTCCCATGAATCCAATTTATGGTAGGACAATAAAAAAGAGTTTGGAGTAAGGTAAGAAGAAGGAAACTCAGCAACCACAACAGCCACAAGTTGAAATCGAGAATAAAGTTAAAGCTGAGGATGAAGATGAAGCCCAAGATGTCCCAAATTCTTCCACATGTGGTCTTCCTCCATTGAATGATCTTCCTCCATTGACTATATTTGGACATTTGCTTGTACGAATGGGCAGAAAGATGGAGGAATTTGAAAATACTCAAAATGAAATGAATGAGTCTCTAAAGGTGATCGATAGTAGGCTGGATAGAATTGAGTCTTTTTTTATGAAAAACAAAGAAATAGCTATGATGTGACATTTATATGTAATTGTAGTTGTTGGTTGTTGATACAATAGTTTAACTAATAGTAGTGAAATGAGATGAAACAAATTAATGCAATATGATATGTTTTTGTAAAAAATCTAAAATATATTTGTTCTTTATACATAAAATGAGCATGATAATGATTGTGATGAGCATGGTTGTGGTAATTTAGTAGTAAGATTATAAATTCTTACGTAATTTTACCTCTAAAAATACACCAAAAAAGTTGTATTCTTACATCCAAAAAAGTTGTATTCTAAGCCCAAAAAAATTGTATTCTAACCCAAAAAATGGTAATGTTCATCAAAAAAGTGGTAATCTTCCCTAAAACATAGTAATTTTACCCTAAAAAATTATTATCTTGCCTCAAATAAATGGTAACCTTATTAAAAAAAGTGGAATTCTTACAAAATAAAGGTGATAATGTTACACCCAAAAAGTTGTACTCTTACACCTAAAAAAGTTGTATTCTAAGCCAAAATAAGTTGTATTCTTACACCTAAAAAAGTTGTATTCTAAGCCAAAGTAAGTTGTATTTTTACACCTAAAAAAGTTGTATTATAAGCCCAAGCAAGTTGTATTCTAACCCAAAAAATGGTAATGTTAACAAAAAAGTGGTAATCTTGCCTCAAATAATGGATAATCTTACCAAAAAAGTGGTATTCTTACAAAATAAAAGTGATAATTTACACCCAAAAAGTTATATTCTTACATCCAAAAAAGTTGTATTCTAAGCCCAATCAAGTTGTATTCTAATCCAAAAAATGGCAAAGTTAACAAAAAAAAGTGGTAATCTTGCCCTCAAAAGTGGTAATCATCCCTAAAAAATGATAATATTACCCCAAAAAGTGATGATCTTGCCTCAAATAATGGGTAATCTTACCAAAACCATGGTATTCTTATCAAATAAAAGTAATAATATTATATCCAAAAAGTTGTATTCTTACACCCAAAAAAGTTGTATTCTAAGCTCAAGGAAGTTGTATTCTAACCCAAAAAAATGGTTATGTTACCCAAAAAGTTGTAATCTTTCCCTCAAAAATGGTAATCTAACCTCAAATAATTGGTAATCTTACCGAAAAAGTGGTATTCTTACCAAATAAAAGTGATAATGTTGCACCCAAAACGTTGTAATGTTAACAAAAAAAAAATAATACTCTTACCTCAATAGTGGCAATCTTTCTCTGAAAAAATGATAATTTTCTCAAAAAATTGATAATCTAACCCAAAAAATGTGATAATATTGCCTCAAAAAATTGGTAATCTTACCAAAAAAAAGTGGTATTCCAACCAAATAAAGGTGATAATGTTACACCCAAAAAAGTTATATTCTTTATATATAAAATGAGCTTGATAATTTTTGCGATGAGCAAATGGTTGTGATGAACATTGTCTTCGGATTTTTTGCTTCCAATATTGGTCAAGCTAGGTATATCGAAGAGATTCACAGGTTTTTTTAGGATATAGCAGAGATTCACAAAGGTAGATTAGAGATATGCTACAGGAATAAAAGCACATTTGTTCACATATTCAAAACAATAAAAACTACTCAGTTGCCTTATTGGATAAGCTCTTCCACTGATCATGGCTCAGCTCCTTCAACTCTCTTCTAGCTCATGATGGCTGATACTTGCAGATCAATTTCAGCTGCAATCCTCAGCTTGTTTTCAATTCAAGGTAGTTGTTGTTCTACTGCTCGTAGCTCATTTAATTACTATGCAGCTAGAATCTTGTTCAAGTCACTATTCGTGTGATTATTTAGCATTCTAGCACATTTCAGTAACTGGTTTCATCAGTTAGGATATTATTATTTTTTTCATATAAAATCATGCATTAGAATTTTTAATTCCTTATCACATTGTAATTAGATTGCATCGAGGGGTAAGGTAAATATGTCCCTCCTAGCTAGATGTAATTAAATTTATAATCAATAAAATTCTTTTGCATTGTCGATGTTCCCCTAAAAAAAAATAAAAAGGGATATCGAAGTAAAAAAAAACATGGAACGGAGAATGAAAAACATTTTAGTTCAAAGTTGCAAAAAAGTCAAATTTCATCAACCCATCTTGCTCCATGATCTTGGTGCCCACTGTTATAGCAGAAATTGATGGTTAGATGACAATGGTGAAAAACAAAATTTGTAGGATAAAATTTGTAATTTTTGTTATTACCTCCATATTACTGAAACTAGTGTTGATGTACTGTGATTGAATAATAGAATCAAAGTTTGACATTCCATCTCAAAATAAACAAGGAATGAGTTCATATGAAAAAAAAAATATAAACATCCAAAGAGTATTATTTGAACCTGATAGTTGAGGATACCCTCGTTGACAAAGAGATCCAACAGTCATCCTCTTCAATGATGGCATAGATTGTGTGCGGTCCACCATGCTGTGAAAAAAGACATGTGGGTTGGGTGTTTAGATCCACCGAGTGTTGTGAAAAAAGGCTTGTCCTGTGGTGGCTGTGATTCAATTGGTTTGTAAAAAAGACATGTCCTCGAATGGATCATTGGATTGAGACATCAAGAATGGACATTTTCTAACAGTATGACCAGTGCCCTTGCATTACTACATCTTCGCGGATTGATTGGAATATTCTTACGTGCACGACTTGGATTACCCTTGTTTTCACGATCTTTGGATCATTCAACACCAAATTGTGTATTTGTCACGTTTGCATCATGTTTGCCAAGTGACTCATGATGGGCTTTTAGAAGAGAAGTTTTGTTGCACCATACTCCTCAGGTCATTGAGTCTGAGAGCGACTGTGAACCGTAATAACACATTTGGCTGCACATTGACATAACTCCAGCATAACGCATAGAAATTG
>CAUOFW020005427.1:0-27254 GCA_963454935.2 Ilex paraguariensis
GTTACCTAGAAAATGAAAACGTTTTGACGTATTTTGAAAACATTTCGACCCATTTCGGAAACATAATGAAAAATTAAAAATTTAAGAATTGTTGTTTTAAAACATTGGTCAATATATATATAAGTATCTTGAATTATTTTGAAATATTCCGAAATAATTGTGCAAATGCATTGAAATATTATAAAATATTATAGAATACCTTAAAATATTAGAATTTCGATTTAATCACTAATTCATTTTAGTTTTCTTGGAAACAAAAACGTTTCGGACGTTTTGACAATTTCAAAACGATATTTTGATCCTTGGAAATAGTTACTCTGAGATTTGAGAGTTGTCAGGATGGAGGGTGCAGTAAAAAGAACGAGACTCACATGAGGAGTGCCCTCTTTAGTGATCTTATGTATTTCAATTTTTTTTCTTTTGGTCGAGAAAAGGCAAAAGGCTGGAGAAGTTTTTGATGAATTTTTCTTGTTGGAAGGTATGTGGAGGAACTCAATATTTGCTACAGCACAAGGCCACAAGTATAATTGTGAAGGGGGCTGGAATATGGGAGTAATTGTGTTTTGACAAAGCTCTATTGAGCAAGTTTTTTGGAGGTTTTGTTTGGAGCGTTGCAAATTATGAAAATCAATTATTTTTTGAGATAGTCAGAGCCTAGAGGTATGAGAAAAAATTTTGGGGGGGGGGAGGTTTAATGTTTAGTTGGGTTAGAGTGTATTATGGATTGGGTTGTGAAAGAATTTTAGGATATGAGGAGAGGACAACTACTAGAGACTAAATTCAGGAGCTCTTATTATAGTTTGACAATAATGCTATTGTGGATAATTCTGCGAGATTTGCTGATCATGTTGTTTTATGTCAGCTTCGTTCCTATGCAGCTTTCAGGATTGGCTATGTGATTGATTGTATTATTTTTCTCAATGTATTTGTGTAGATGCATTCCCTCCTAGAAAGAATAAATTTGAGATTGAGTCTTTCTACAGAGCTTTGGTGGAGGTCAAATGGTTAGAGATGATGTAACTTAATTATTTATACTTCGACAAGCCCCCTCTAGAGCTAGCCCATAGAAATCTTTTAATAATGAGGGTGACAGTGAGATTTGAACGCAAAATTTTCTACTCTGAATACCATGTTAAATCACCATATGCTCTAAAAGCTTAAGCTGTTAGATAAGGGGTGACTTAAGTATTTCTACTTTATCAGAAGGCATTTCAATTTTTTGGTTGTAAAGGAACCTTAAGATTTTTTAAGGGAAAGAAGAATATGTGGATTATCTTTGGGATAGGGAAAAGTTCTTGGCTTCTTTATGGTTGTCGGTCACAAAAGAATTTGGGATGTTCCTTTATTTTTCATCAATCAAAGTTGGAATGCGATTGTGTATTGTGGGGTATTAGTGTTGGCCAGCTACTTCTATAACTTTCCAACCATTTGGTACTTGATTGGATTTCTTGTTCACCATGTCTATGATTCATAATTTGTTAATAAAGTTTGTTTTTGGAAGGCATTTCTCCCAGAAGTGCCTGCCAATTCTTTTTTGCTTTCTTTTCTTTTTTGAGTGGATGGTGGATATATATATACACATATATTTGTATTTGTGGTCTTTTGGGCCACAAATCAAATATATTCTAGTCTTAGTTTGTCTATCCTGTTACCAGTGGCTCAACTCAACTGGTAGAAAAACATGGTTTGCAAAAATTTGTTGGTTGATGATGGCAGTTGGAGCATTGCATTTAATGCTTGGAAATTGCTTCATGTGAAAAGATTCATTCGAAGGATTAATCTGATTTGCTGAACAAATATTGGCATTTGCATCACTGGGGGAAGATGTCTTCATTAATTAGCTTATTTGATAACTTAGAACTTCACTGTGTCATTAAGGCCAATGTTTGAGCTATCATTGGAAGGAACAACAAATGACCTCGCCACTTTTCTTAGGACCAAAGACATCAGCCGCATGTCTTGATCCATTGACTAATGTGACAAACTCACTGCCAAATTCTTAGTTCTGAAGAAGTGAAAAAATCACCTGGATTGGAAATGCCTCCAAGTAGCCTGTATGTTCTTTAGTTTTATGCTTCCGAAATTTGTATCATATTTTGGTGAAAGTATTCTCTTTCCGTGTGATTTCTTTACTAGGTTCTAAGAGAGTAAAAGGGTGTACAAGGGATTAAATTGATTGGTTCAGGCTTGTAGTGCGTACTCAATATTTAAGAAGGTGATTGGATCACACCCGTGGTCACTGGCAGATTTTTTGCCGAACTACTTTACTTTTGGTGTTGTGTGTTGTTCTTTGATTTATTTATTTTCTTATCATTGTATTGATCAAATCACTCTGAGGATTCCCAACATATCCAAAACAGGAAAGACAAGGAAGAATCATAAAATGATTTGAACAACAATTTCTTAATGTAATGGCCTGCATTATGGGAAAGTCAAGACTGTAGATTTGTGGTTTAACAGTTTTTACTTTGTCTTCTATAAGTATAGGGATACACCCCTTTGGACTTTAATTCGGAAAGAAGGTTTAAAGACATTTTGGTGAAGTCTTACTAATGTATGTTTTGGATGATGATTGAAAAATTCCTTCACAGTACATTTTTTTCCCCTACTTGAGCTTGAGTGACAAGTATGCATTGCTTCATCCAAATGGTGAAACCGCAGCTTAACCGTTTTGAGAACACTTCCTAGAGTCTGAAGAAAGCCACTTCTTTTATATAATCCCAATGATTGGTTGTGTACCCAGTTGAATTTGAAGAGTGTGTTTGATGTAGACTAGGAAAGGAAGAATTAGGGATGAGAAGAGAATAAGAAAGAGATGATAAATGAGAAAAAATTTGAGAAGGAAGCAATATCAGTATTCAATATAATCAATAATAATCAAAGTCTGCTAAAACAAATACCATATCCCCTAAAATAAATACACCCTAAAATAAATAAATAATCGAAATGACAATTAAGTCCCTGGAAAGCAAAATGACAAATAACTCATAATCCCTACGTTTGCGCCTACTATAGCAAAATATAATCCGATTCCTATCATTTTTTTCCGGCTGAAAAAAACTCACCTTCGGAGAGATACGATCATGATAATGCTCTAGAAGATCAGGGCAAGCTGACAAAACTCCTCAGTAATTCATGAAACATTAGTCTCTAGACGATCTCTCCACTGAACAAGATAACGATGATATCCTTCATCCGAAGAACCCACAATCTGATTGTCAAGTACATTTGCAATATGGTCATGCAGATGTGGTGAAAATGATGAATGAATAGGAACTATAGGTGATGTTGATGACGAAGCAACTCCACTGTAGGAACACCTACTGGCAACATAAGAGGCTCAAAAGTACCATGATAAGGAAACAAGTCTTCCACATTGAAAATATGACTAATACTCACATTCGAAGGTAAGTTAAGGTGATATGCATTAGGTCCAAGCTTATGAAGAATACGAAAAGGACCAGTAGCTTAAGCATGTAACTTTTTAAAAGAATTTTTTGGATAACATTAAGAACGCACACGAACTATGACATAATCTCCCACAGTAAATTCTTTATTCTTACGGGAAACATTTGCAGTCAATTTGTAATTCTCATTACTTAATGTAATTTTTTGTCTTATATCGGCATGTAAGTCATGAATATGCTGTGTAAAAACTTTGGCTGAGTGTGAAGGGCGGGAATCAGGAGGTAAAGGTAATAAGTCAATAGGCTGTCTATGGGAATGACCATAAACAATCTCAAAAGGGGATCTAGCAGTCAACCAGTTGACAGAGTTGTTATAGGCAAATTCAGCAGTAGGCAACAACAAATTCCAATTTTGTATCTTCTCTCTCACTAAACACCTAAGCAAATCTCTCAAGCTACGATTGACAACCTCAGTTTGGGGATGAAAGGCAGAGGAAAACTTAAGACTAGTCTCAAAGGGTTTTTAAAGTTTCTTCCAAAAATAACTCACAAATTTGACATCCCTATCAGACACAATGAAATTAGGAAACCCATGTAGTCGGACGACCTTTTGAAAAAATAACTTTGCTACATGTGAGGCATCAACAGACTTAGTGCAAGGATTGAAGTGGGCTATCTTAGAATATTGATCCACGACAACTAGAATGGAATCATGATTACGGGATGTTTTAGACAATCCTAACACAAAGTCCATACTAAGGTCTCTCCATGGTGTATGTAGAACTAGTAATGGTGTGTACAACCCAGTGTTTTATTTCCTAGCCTTTGCTAACTGACAAGTGCGACATTAACACTATCCTAATAATGTCACGCCTCAAAGTGGGCCAATAAAACTTATCCTCAACAAGTACAAATGTCTTATCTCTACCAGACCTCCTGCATGTAATTCCCAAATCAGGAAATCCCTAAGTGAAGTACGGGGAATACATAAGCATGACCCTCTAAATAACTAACCATCTCTAAGGAGGAAGTCAATGTACTCATGACGGTTACTATCTTGAACATCTTGAAAAATGATACCAAAGTTCGGACAAAAGGCATATTCATCTCTAATCTTGTCAAAGCCGATGACATGAGCACTCATAATCTATAAAACAGCAACTACACGACCAAGAGCATCTGCAATCTTATTTTTAATGCCTATTCGGTGGTGAAGAACAAAAGTATACTCCTGAGGAACTCTACCCACCTAACGTGCCTAACACTCAATTTTCGCTGGGAGTGAAGGTATTTTAATTCCTGATGATTAGAATATAACACAAATTTAGATGGCAGTAGATAATACCTCCAATGACGGAGAGTTTGTATCACTACGTAGAACTCTTTCTTATATGTAGAGTATCATTGTTTAACTTCATTGAGTTTTTCGCTAAAGTAAGCAATAGGATGACCCTCTTGACTCAAAACTCCATCTATCCCTGCAACAGATGTATCACCGGCAACCTCAAACACCTTAGAAAAATCTAGGTGTCGAAGGATGGGTGCTTCTGTCATCTTTTGTTTAACTTCTTGAAAGGCTCTAGTTGCACCAAGATTTCATTGAAACTCCCATTTTTTCATGCACTCTGTGATGGGAGCCATAATGGAACTAAACCCCTTAATAAATCGGTTATAAAAGGTGGCCAAACCATGAAAACTTCAAACCTCAGAAATTGTTCTTAGCACTGGCCAATTCCTAATAGCACGAATTTTCTCTGGAGAACCAAAGTGCACAGGCTAAAAGGTCAAGCATATCTTCAAGTCTTGGTATAGGAAATCGATATTTGACTTTAATTTTGTTAATGACACGACTATCAACACATTCTTCAAGAGTCATCTTTCTTAGAAGTCAACAAAGCAGGGACAACACATGGACTAAGACTATGACGAACATACCCCTTTTGCAAAAGTCCATCTACTTGCCTTTGGAGTTCAGCACGCTCAATGGGATTCATACGACAATGGGGAAGATTAGGCAACTAAGATCCTGAAACTAAATCAATAGCATGCTGAACATCTCTCATTGGTGGCAACTCAGCGGGTAGTTTCTCAGGGATCACATCGTGGAACTTTCTTGATATCAACCTTGGGCAAAAGATTGTCTTTAGATTTCAAATGACTCTAAAAAACTTCTTCCACAACTAGAACTATTACTACGCTAGACTTTTTTTTCTCTTTTTCAAATTCTCTATTGGTCAAGATGTGAAGGTGTTTCTTGTGAATTGTTTGGGAAGATGACCTATGCTTTGAATTATTACCTTCTGAGGGTTTTACAGGTTTTAACTTGATGGTTTTCCTTTTGTGCTTAAAAACATAGGTATTGTCCCTCCCATAGTTTGTCACATCTAAATAAAAAAGCCACGGACGACCTAACAAGACATAAGCGACATCCATGGGTAAGAAGTCAGACCATATATGATCTGAATAGTCACCCATTTGAATAGGGACCAAACATCTCTACGAGACTAGTAAGGAGGTCTTGTCAACCCATGCAACCTTGTAAGGTTGTGGGTGTGACTCTAGCTTAAGCTACAACTGAGCTACAGGCGCCTTAGAGATGACATTCAATGAACTTCTCCCATCAATGACGACCTTGCAAACTTGACTCCCACATCGAACTAAAGTATGAAAAATGTTGGTGTGTTTCCATGTTTCTGTGCCTGAAGGGGTGGATAAGATGCATATCACACTGACGCGGGTGTCATCGTTCCGTTATTCTTCCTCACCTTTATCTAGTAACTCTAGGGGTTCCTCATCTAAAGGATCAACTTCTTGGTTAACATCCTCTTCATCAAGTGAATTCTCTTCATCAAGTGAATTCTCTAATCCCTGGTCAACGGTCAGGGTATGTTAAGGGCACTGTGAAGCAATATGACCCTTGCCATGACAACAGTGACACTCTATGAAAGAACTATCCTAGCGAGAACCCGTGATTGTGGAGTCTCGACTCCTAATGGCATTACCTCTTGAGTTGGGGTAAGTGTTACCCCTGGATGTGACATGCCATGACTGGTGGACGCCTCAAGACTTATCAAATGGGATTGACCTCAATGGTTGAGAGACTCCAGTTTGAGTAGGCATGCGATGCTAAAAGGTGGCCTAAGGTATTTTTCAATCTCTAAGGCTTTATAATATGCTTCCTCAACCATTTCAGGAGAGTGTAAGTTAATCTCTCTCTTAAGTTCAAGTTTCAAACCATTAATGAATTTTGTAATTGTTACCCAAGGCTCTTCCTTTATGTCACATCTCATAAAGAGCTCTTCAAATCGAGTTAGGTAATCAGTCACACTCGAGGTCAATTGACGCAAGTTCATCCACCTGTCCAAGAGTTGGCGCTTATAGTAACTGGGGAGATATTTATCTCACAATCTTTGTTTTATCTTAGCCCACAAAGTATTGGGTTGTCCCTCTAAGCGCTCTTGGTCTTGTTGGACTCCTTACCAATATCTCTTAGCCGAACCAACGAGTTTTATTTTGGCAAAACGAACCCGATGGCTGTCAGACATTTCATGCCAATCAAAATAGTCATCCATTTCATCCAACCAATCTAAGAAAATAACAGGATTTAACCTACCATCAAAACTAGGAGTGTCCACTTTGACTCTTTGTGTGATATCCATAGATTCATCATGGACATGCCTATGTCGAAGATTATGGTAACGCGGAGGGGGAGGCTTATGGTATCTGACACGTGGTCGGAAGAGTTCACGATAACCATCCATATCACCCTCTGCTGAATAGTCAAACATGACTACCTCAGTGGGATTCTCTTGAAAATTCTTCCAACCTATGTTTTGTCCAAAAACGGTATTAGGAGGTGGCCTCCTATTTGGACACTGAACTCGGCTCCCCTAAGCTACCTGCAGAGTGGGTAGGATACCTTGACATGTGTCAGTAGGATCTATCGGGAGAGGCAGGTGTCTAACATGGTGTGCCTGTCTTAACTTAGGTGAAACTGGTGGCTCACCTTGGTCATACTCTATTGGTTGTTTTTCAATAAACTTAGTCAATTGGGCTAGTTGAGTAATAACTTGAGAAAGTTGTTACCCCATTCCTTTAATATTCTTACATAACAAGTCGACTAATTGTTTAGTGTCGGTCATATCAATGGTGAGGGCCTCAAATTTTTGTTTCGGTGCAGTATGAGACTCTGAAAGCTTTCGAAGGGTCATAGTGAATGTGATGTAAAATTTGAGCTAATGTAAAATGCAAACTAGACTAAAAATTAAACTAAGTAATAAAAATTATAAATCAATGCAAATGGGCACACACAAGAACAAGCTTATTGTGAAGAGACTCAAATAAACGTGAGATAAGCAACAATGGATTTAATAAGGAATTGGGTAAGTTAAGTTATGAAGTTGGTGTCTGAAAAAAACAAACAAAGAAAGTTTAGGTTAGTTTTTTTTTTTTGATTGACTTACTAACAAACATAAATACTAGTCACCAATTCTCAATGAAGAGAACTTGTACCTGGTGTTACATACAACTCCAAGAGGCTACTTGACAATTTAGAGGATAATTCTACAAATTCTGGAACTTTCTGGGGTGTTTTTACAATTTTTGGGGTGATGTTTCTGTAATTTTCTGAATTTGCTGGGAATGCTTTTGCAATTCTGGAGCTCCTAGATGTTATTTTTGTAAGTTGCTGAAACTTATGGGAGTGATTTTGCATTTTTCTGGACCTTTTGGGGATGTTTCTACAATTTTAAAATTTTTTGGGGGTTTTTTTGTAGTTTCTGGATCTTCTGGGGTTGTTGCTGATAAACTTGTGAATGGTGGATCAAAATTTTACCCACTAGACTGTCTTTTTTTTAAAGTTGATGACGGGTTTACAGAAGAAGAGAGAGGGCTTTCAAGATTGATGAGAACCTGGGTAAGGGTGGAGTGTGTTACCGCTACTACGACGACGATGACGACGACACACCCAAACGATGATGGAATGAGACCAAACAATGAAAATTCTTTTTTTTTTGTTGTTTATTTTATTTTATTTTATTTTTTCCGGCTAGTTCTGTTGAGATGAACAGCGAACGGTGAACAGTGCACATGATAAACAATTTTTTATTTTTTTTTCTCAAACTGTGAATAGTGTTGATGTGATTTTTGTGATTTGTATGAATCGAATTTGAGCTCTGATACCAAATTGATGTAGACTAGGTAAAGAAAAATTAGGAATGAGAAGAGAACGAGAAATGAATAAAAAAAGAGAAAGAATTTGAGAAGGAAGCAATATCAGTATTCAATAATAATCAAAGTCTATTAAAACAAATATCGTATCCCCTATATACATAAGGAGAGCACAAATCTTAAAATAAATAAATAGTCAAAATGACAACTAAGCCCTGAAAAGCAAAATAACAAATAACTCCTAATCCATACGTTTGCGCTTACTATAACGAAATATAATCCGATTTCTATCAGTGTTACATTGGCGGGACCAAAACCAGGAATGGCCCCAAGGCGACCAGGTTTTTGATTAGGTGTTAATAATTAATAACCAACCTCGAAAAGTTGGACCCTTCCAATTTGTATCATGGCAGCATCATGTCAGAAGTGATTCAGTATCTTTCTGTTGAGTTGAATGGCCCTAGAAAATTTTCAATCAAGTCATATTAAAGGCTGTGGTAGTTATGCTTAGTGTTTTGTCCAAAGCATAAAAAAAAATCTAGTTTACTTAGCTTGTCACCCCTGCAGTGCAACCGATCTCTGTTGTTATCACCTTGCAAATAACAAAACAAAATGCTTTTCCCTTAAAATAGCTTTCAGATACATGTTAGTTACTATCTCATAGTTTATAGCCCCCAAGTCATATGAACAATGGGGAAATTTAGGGGAAATCCTAGATGTGTGGGAACTTAAAATTCTGACGAGAACCATTACTGTACCTAGAAACCAGCACTTCAGACGGTTATGATTTATTGTTTAGTACAATTTTTCCAGAAACAGAGTGTAGTTATGTCAAACAAGAAGTGTTTTCTGCTATTTGTTATCCCCTTTTTGATTCAATCCTCCTCCATTAAATAGGATTTTTTATTTGAACTGTCAATCAGGCCTGCAAAAGGCTACCATGGGAGGTCGAATTGTGACACCCTTAAAGTTAGAATTGAAAGCTTTCTTCTCTTGATCCATTTAGTTTGTCTAGATGATCCTGTGTGGATTGTAACTGTGCATGACTATTTAATCATACTTTCTCTACTAATTCAGGTTGCTTCAAGTGCTTTAGGCTTCGGACCTCAGTTGGCTATGCAATTGGCTGAGCGCTTGTATACTCAGGGTTTCATCAGGTTTTACTTTATCCCTCATCATATTATATTCGGATTCGGACAATATAACTCAAGGTTCGAGTGTTGTTATATATACCATGTGGAGCATATAAGTCTTTTGACATAGGGCTGTATTGGTGCATGTGCTACTTCCATTGAACTTATACTAGTTCTAATCTCACTCAACACACAAGATGGGAGATATCAATATTCTGATTGATAATATTTTTACTTTTGAGAACCTCCACGGTTGGTGATAAGCTTGTGGAGGGAGGATGTCTATTGCCTTCATCAAAGGGAAGATGCATGATTCAAATCTGGGTCATGGATGTGGGTCTTTTACATTGCATAAAAAGGAAAAGGAAAAGAGTGACAGGTGAGAACCTTAAGGCTGTACGAGTTTTGCTGTGAAGGTCTTGTCTAGGAATAGCTAATTGAACTTGTGTTTTAAATAAGATTGGCCCTAGCGTAATGCATGAACTGTAATCTATTTTCTGTAGATTTTGGGAGTTTTAATTCTAAGTCATTCATTGCAACTCAATTGATCTAGTTGCAAAGTCTGATGTCATCTATTCAGATCCATCTGGGCTTGAAAATTAGACTTTGTGTTATTTGATAACTTTTCATATATTCCATTTGTTCAGAAAGACTAAGTTGTTTCATTATCACAACAATTAAAATTATTGAATCTGGGTGGGTATGGGATCTTTCATAGGTTTCTTTTAGTTTTAGTTGTAGTTTTTCCTTTGGAAATATTATTGTTATTTATGTCTAGTAAGCTTTATGTTGGCTATAATCACAATTGAAACCTTCCCAATATTTTCATATGTTTTGTGACCTTATTAAACTAGTTTAATAATTCTTTTGATGTATGCTAGCTTATTTGATTTATAGTTTATTATCTTAGTCTTTGGGAACAAATTGATATGCATGTAATAAGAACTCTAGCTTAATCTGGCCTTGTCCTTGGTCTAAACTGCTTGGTGCTGTCTACAAGGATTATTGTTTGTCACTGTACTCACCATTAAGACCTTGTTTCCTATTGAATTATAGGCCATCATGTTTAGGGGTTGCGGTTTCCCAAATGCATTACTTAATTAATCAATTGACACAATTCCACAAATATCCGAAATATACGGGTCATAGCTCTAATTACTTCAATAAAAACTATAATTACAAATTTGATCTTCAAACACCAATAAAACTTGCAATTTCAATTTAATAAAGATTATATCGAAGTTCATCCATCTACAATTCCTCAAATATCAACTTTGGTTTCCTTTGAGATCATCTTGAAAAATATTAAAGACAGCGAAATATACAATATACTCAAAGATACGAATGATCAAATATCAAATAATTCAAATGATAAGAAACATGAACAATAGAATCATCAATCGAATTGGATATGCCACATAGTTCAACTGCTGTCAAATATAGTCTCATACTCGGTTTCTCATGGTGACATGACAAGTGGTACTTGGATATATAAATCCACATTCATACTAACCGATCACACCCCGCAGGGCTAAAATCACAATGGCACCCCATAGGACCACAATCACATTTGATCAACTATGTCCTAAGTATACTTCGTACATGTACTAATTAATTCCGAAGTATTTAGTCCAAAAAACATATCAACAAAATTTACAGAATTTCATATTAATAGGAAATACTCTACATGAGTACGAATTTAAGATGATCAAATGGAACATTCTTTGTAAAGAGATTTAAAGACCAGAGCATATTGTATACTACCTTGTATTTCAAATCACCAAGTGATACCAATAAATTTGATCATCGTTGTATTAAAAACATGTACCAATTTCATAGATTTTGAGACTAAAATCATCATCTAATTTTGAAATCAAAATTTCGTTATTTTTTTTACTTATTTCTCCCTTTTTCTTTTGTTTTCCCTTTCTTCTCTCTCTCTCTCTCTCTCTTCCTCATTTCTCTACGTGACTACGTCTTGATCTTTGCTCCAATTTATAGACTTGGGAGCCTTGGGCCCCAAGTATGTCATGTCACCCCAACATAAGTATGGTGATTTATACATAACATCACCTAGGACACTTGTCCACTTTCTTTGTGTTTTTTTTGGTCCATCTCCTTGCAAGACACATGGCATAATCATTATAAATATGATATATATATATATATATATATATATATATATATATATATATATATATATATAAAATATTGCATGTAACATATATTTTTTCCATTTATATTTTTTAATTCGGACACTTTAGATCTTTAATATGACATTTTTATTCTAATACGAAATATGACTTATATTATAGTTATTTGCCTCGTTTTCATAGAAAATTCCATATTTGATGTCCATTCATTTATTTGGAACTTCTAAAAATAAACTTGATAATATAAAATTATAGTTATCTTTCTAATTGATAATCGGGTTATCACACATCATATTTTTTGGACAATCTGAACCCATTTCCTTTGTACCTTTCCTAACTCCTCTTTTGCACCTGGGGTAAGATAAAATCATCCTTGCTGATTTTATCTTTTGTCTTTGTAGTCATGGTACCACTAATTTTTGCAGTTGTCTCCTGGTCTAATTCTTTTCTGTTGTGGATACTCATAATTAATGTTTTTTGTTTTTTCTATTATTTGTTTTTGTTGGTCCTACTCAGCTATCCACGTACAGAGAGCACAGCATACCCTTCATCATTTGATTTCAGAGGCACACTTGGAGCTCTAGTAAATATTTCAGTGTGGTGTGATTATGTACGTACTCTGCTAGCTGATGGCTATGTAATGCCACGATCAGGAAATGATGCAGGAGATCACCCTCCCATAACTCCAATGCGGTTCGCTAGTGAGGATATGCTAGGCACTGATGCTTGGAGATTGTATCACTATGTCTGTCAACATTTTCTGGGTAGTCTCTCTCCTGACTGCAAATATATAAGGTAAGAACTTCATTTTCCCCTGCTTATGTCTTTAGAGTTTCTTTTAGTTTGCCGATGTTGTATCACTCTTCAATTCTGTGATCAAATTCCTCTGTGTATATAATTATCATCATCGTCCTGATCATCATTCTTTTTTTACGAAGTTTACTGTCCTGTTTTGGTTCAAGGATTGTTAAGTTGAGGCTAACCTGTTTATGTGGTATATATGGACCTATCAATAATTTAATTTTTGGTAATTGTATGTGGTTTGATTTTACACTCTCTTTTGTAGTATAACTTTATTGTGCATTTCCAAATTAACCATTTCCATTTCCTACATTGTCTTTTCTTTTTTGTCAGTGACTTTTTGAATTGTTGTTTTTGACCTTGTCTTTGTATGTATCTGTTCTAGTGGATGGAAGGATGTTAAAGTTCTCCCATAGAGGCAATTTATGCAAGCTACTTGTGTGTGAATAGAGTTGCATTGTGAGTTATGCATTCAAGTCTGTAGGGAAATGGTATTGAACCTGATTACTTATATTATACATTTGGGAGAGCAATGCAAAATAATTTAGCTCGCTCGGTGTCTTTTACTTCATTTAGTGAAATGGTTGCTTCAAATTTAGTAGTACACCACTCTTCTTGGCTGGTAAAAATGAATTGAAATAACAATAAAATGATATAATAAACTAAAAGGCGAAAAACGAAATCATCCGCTGCTTATTTCAATTCATGGGCTGCTTTAGATGCAGGAAGACCCACCACTTGTGCTTGGAAATCGTGTGAGAGTGTTCCTCCACTTGCCCTACATCTGTGAGATCCCTGACACGTAGGACATGTGGTTTAGGTTTGACCTAGGACGTAGTCAAGGTTCAAAATATCGGCCAAGTCCCGGCTCCACTGCCGATTTGATACCAGTACATGTTACTGAAAAATCACGGTTTTCACATGAATCTGTAGTGATTTGGATACGACTTGGTAGTATCGGCTTGACTCGGAGTTATAGGGTTCAACTCGAACGATTCATATTGGTATTGGACAGACATGGAGTGAATCATCTTCAAAATGTCCAGACTCCTAGACAAATTGCAAAAAACAAAAGATAGGGATAAGAAACAACCAAGCAAAAGCATAAAATGAATGATAAGTATTAAAGCAAAAAAATCAGTAGATAAAAATTTGCAATTTTCAAACCCTAAATTGCAAAATCACATGCAAATATGCCCTTTTTTGTGACTATTATTGCAAAAGAAGAAGATTGGAAGAAAAAAAAAAGCAAGGCAAGCTTGCAACATCGACAAAAAGGCCCCTCCTCTTCTTCTTCTTCTTTGAGGTCGTCATCGTTGAAACAGCAGCCCATATCCATCCTTCTTCTTCGATGATGGATCTTTCAGCTTCTTTCTATCTATCTTTTAGTCTCTCATGTTCCCTCTTTCTCTGTGTGTGTGTGCATATCGTAGACGTGAGGACTAGTCCAAATGAGTCTACGTCAATTAACACTTAAAAGTATCTTTTCTTTTTCCTAATCTAGTCTCTAGGCTGTTCTTTTTTTATCTGAATGGGTCACTCATTCTAACTAGTAATAAGTCTCGTATTGATATATCTAACTCGATGATTTATTAACTCCTACGATTGGGAATGAGGAACGTATTCCTACTGCTCCCCCCATAACCCACAAAGAGCGCATGCGCTCAAGGGTGGAGGTGGTGAGCACTAGAGAGGTAGTGATCGAATGACCTAATCAATCTATCTTATTATATCTTTACTCTGATTTTGATAACTATCTCTTAAGTGAGTAAAGTGACCCATTGGTATGCGGCACTCACTCTAACAAGGAAGGAGTTCTATCCCGTCATTCCTGACGTTAGGAAGGAATGGAGTAAGGGATGCCCTTCTAGTAAGATGGTCGTCCCGCCATTCCTGACTTTAGGAAGAAATGGAGTAAAGGATGACCTTCTAGGAAGGAGTTGCTTTTCCCATCCTGTCATTCCGGACGTTAGGAAAGAATGGAGTAAGGGATGACTTTTTACTTAAAAAACGAATTTTTGTTGTCTCCCATACCCTTTCTGAGGGTATGGAGCCACAGTCGCGTCGACATAACTGTGTTTGGAGGCGTTGTCGAATAGGCCCACCACCTTTCGTCCAACTTTCAAACACATTCCTATTACTTTAGAGATAACAACAGGTAGGTAACATTACATCTCTACCCTTGCTCTGGCTTTTGCCTTCTGCCCTCACGATATTCTGTAGAATAGAAATAATCATTGCCTTCTTGTCTTATCAGCCTGTTTACCAGAAGTGATCCGTATGATTACGATTTTGGTATCGACTTCGAGTCTTTACTCTTGCCTTGTATCGACGTCATGACACACGGAGAAAGCTGCCCACTAGTCAATGTAAGTTTCAATGGTCACTTATGATATAACCAAACCACGCTATTTCATAGTTCTGAGCTGGAAGCCAGAGTAAGAGTAGTAATAGCTGATCTTAACCATCCCACTATTCCTAACTTTAGAAAGGAATAGAGTAAGGGATGACTGAATTGAGTTACTAAGTTTAGGAGTTACTGAGTTCATGAGTCTTCCATGTATTATTTCAGTCCCCGGGATTACGTTACGGAGTTATGAGTTGAGGAGTTACTGAGTTCTTGAGTTAAATAGCTTTTTTGGGTCTCAAGTTACCTTTTTTAAGGTAATTTTTTTACTACTTTTGGGTGCATAAAAAAGTGTAACTTGTGCATTCATAATTATATTTTTCCATATTTCTAAATTCCAAAAAAAAAATTAAAATCAAATAATTAGAAATTAAATAATAATTCCAATTTAGAAATAAGTGCAATTCCTACTTTTACAATTTTTGTATAATTTATACTTAATTTTTGAATAATGGGCATGTTCTTAAATGTTCAATGTGAACACGGATGATGTTAAATAATTTTTGCAGCGCATTTATATTTTATTTTTACTATGTTTAATGTGTTAAGGAATGTGTTTTGGTCATATATACTTCAATGATATTGTTTACATTGTTTTAGAATTTTCGTGATTTTTGTAGAAGTTTTTTGAGCCTTATATGTAGGTTTTTTTTTTGGGCGATTCCGTGTCGTAGTGCCACAACCGATGTCTATTGGTGCCTTTTGAGTTGATGGCTGATACTGCGAGTTTGAATATGGACGTAGTTGATAGAAGTTGAGGGTTAAAACTTGTGATGGGGATTCTTCTTTGGTCAAGCAAAAAGAAGCCATATTGTACAGTCTTACAAGCAATACCATTGCTTCAAGCTAAACTTGTCAATGGCGACTAAGCTAAAAGGTTATAATAATAGTCATATTGGACCTCCGGTCATAATCTATAGTCATTACACTATAAATGGGAGTGACAAATACAGTGGCAATAACATTTACAGTTCGCGAAAGTAGAAATATTAGTGAAAATGAGGGTTCTAGTATAAGAACCATCATGAATTGTTGTGATTGGACTATAAAGGAAAGTTCTAATGCTTTTCTTGCAAAACATGACTAACAATAGGCAGAGAGGGTTAAACTGTATCGTCGTAACACTTGGGTTTATGGGTTTTCAGTTATGAAGGTGGCATGAAATCCAAATATGTGTTATGGGTTTTTAGTTTATGAAGATGGTATGAAATCCATATTCGGAGAGACACTCATTCGTTTGATATACCACTAAAAAATTTCTACCAGCTATTATAGTGTGCATCCTAGGGGGCGCCCATGCAAGACGAAAGTTTGAGGTTAATGCAAGGGGCCAAAATATCATATGCTTTGTGTGATTATCAATTGAATAAAAATTTATTCTATATATCAATCCTTACATCTCCTACAAGCTACTACTAGGAAGAGACAATGCGTTCTGGTGTATTGGGTATAGGATTAATGTTGAATCCTATGTCTACATTGCATATTGATAGAGATCGAAAAGAGATTAGATGAGCTTAATTTGAAGAACTGAATTGAATTATTTGTTTTACTGTTATTATATTAGTTAGGGAATATTTGTTTGACTACGAGTATGAGTTAGAGTTTGATTAGGGAATTATTATAGAGTTTTAGTAAGTTAGGGATTTAAGAGTTTGATTATGAATCTCTTTTAAAATTTTAGTAGGAGAATAGTTTTTATTTTGGTAGGGAACTTGGTCTATAGATAATGGTGTAATCCCAACTATTTTTATTAGAGAGAGTGATATAATAAAAAGTGATTCTCCACGAAAAATTTGTGTGTTTTTTCACCGATTCCTTACGAGAATGAGGCAAACCCCTTCCACCCCCACTTCTTTCTTATTCTCTTTCTATTATGTAAATTCTAGTCCTTTCTGTCCTACATCACATATGCACATAAAATAGTAATTGAAAAAAAAAAAACCAATTCTAAAGGGTTCACAAACAGCTAAATATTTATTCCAGAAGGACTTATTTGATCAAATCTTAGCGGGTATTCCTTTAACAAGCATTCTATGAGAGTTATTTTAGCTCCTCAACAACGATGGTATGGTATTGCAAGGGGCTGCCCGGGTCCGGCAGCTTGTGGGGGTATATTCTGCACTTCCCGTGGTTTGTTAAAGGTGCTTACAACCTTCCATTGGGACTCAGAATGCTTATTATGCTGAGCTTTTGGGAGTGGGGTTGATATAGCTGCAGCTTTTGGGTGGAACTGAATTTGGATTGAGTGTGACTCCAAATTCTCGTGTGCAGCATTTCATCTATATGCTTATCTGTTCCCTGAGAATTGTTGACATCAAATGCAATCCATGCAAATTCAAATCTCACATGTCTATAGAGGGAAACCAAGTTGCAAGTGGTCTTGCAAATTTTGGTATCTTGGCTTCATCCTTCACTTGGTGGACGTCTCCTCCAAATTTCATTGCTCAACATGTTAAGCGGGACATCACTGGTTATCCTGGTTTTCATTTTAAGCTTTGAATCCGGATTTATTTTTAAAGCTTGGATGTAACTCATGCTTTGCATTGGTTCATTTTATATTGCCATCACTATACTCGGCTATTGGGGTAAAGGCTCACTACTTCCCCCTTCTGCAGTTACTATTTTTTCTCTTTATTAATAAAATCCTCAGCTGAGGTTTTTTTTAAAAAAAGGCCCACACTTAGTTTCCTTTGAATTGAAATTCAATCAAGTACAACATTAAGTTCAAGTATTTTCTTTTTAGCAAACAACCCTAGGTTTGTTAGGACAGAGTAGAATCAGTAGAAATTGAAGGAAGTTCCAATCTATAAATGGTTGATCCCATTTTATGTCTGTACTTGATCACTGAACAGCATTTACCACTGAATTTTATTCAAATAGAACTAACTGTTTGGTCTCTGCGAAGGTTTCAGTATATATGAATCACTTATGTTACTTGGTGCCGAATTCTCTCATTTTGTCATACCTATTTCAGTTGGATAATGTTGTCCATAATTTTCACATAATATTATTGGCATTGCTAGAACAGTAATACATGATGTTGTGGATTAAAAAAAAACAGAATGGTGGAGCCTAATGAGCACTATTTGATGCCTTGCTTGCAGGACGAAGATCGATTTTTCAGCTAGAGGAGAATTCTTCCATTTTGTTGGCCAGCGTGTTACAGTCAAAGGATTTACCTCAATTATGCCATGGTTGGCAGTAAATGAAATCTCTCTCCCTCATTTTAAGGAAGGGGATAAAGTAGAAATTTCAAAAGTTGAGTTGTATGAGGTATTGCATTAACCATCCTTACTTCACAACTTTCTTGACTTAGGTATTGCATTACGTATCCTCACTTTTCATCTTTCTTGACTAGTTTTCAATATTTGTTAATTTATGTACTTTCAACTCCTCAATTTCTGTGTATTTGGTAAATTCAAGATAAAAAGATTGAAAAGATTTATATTTTTTTTGTATAAAAATCAAATAATGAAGTTCATCATCCTTGTTGAGGTGAAGACATCTCATGTCAGGCTCATAACATGGTAACTGGATTTGAATGTGCTTCATGGCCCTTTGGGAGTGTTGAAACTGGCACTGCATCTTCCATGTTATCTTTGAATACGGAAAAACACACGTGCATATATATATATATATATATACATGAATTCACATATTGGAGTGTTGGATTTATTACTGCTTTTTGCATCTACTAACTAAAATTCCAAAATTATAGGGGAACACTGCGCCTCCAGATTATCTTACTGAAAGTGAACTGATATCCTTGATGGAAAAAAACGGAATAGGAACAGATGCCTCCATTCCTGTACATATTAACAACATATGTGAGCGCAACTATGTGCAGGTTAGTTATATTCTTCACCTATAAACAGAAAATAATTTGCTAAAAAAATGGAAGTATGGCAAATTCCTTTTGGGGCACTTTGAGCATATGTTGCCCTTACATGGTAAATCCTAGTGTAAAATTCTTTCATGATATGGTTATTTAAATTCAGGTACAAGCTGGAAGGAGGTTGGTTCCAACTGCTTTAGGTATCAGCCTAATTAGAGGCTACCAATGTATAGATCCGGATCTCTGTTTGCCTGACATTCGGAGTTTCATTGAGCAGCAAATCACTCTTGTTGCTAAAGGCCAAGCAGATCATTCCCTGGTCGTGCGGCATGTACTTGAACAATTCAAGCGCAAGTTCAGTTACTTTGTTAAACAGGTGATAATATATCAATTTGATGATCAAATTTATCCTCTGAATTCTTGAATAGTGGGGCTTGATAGGTTTTTCTGATTTTGTGTTAGAAAAACCAATAAAATTTAAGCATCTGATTTAGTCTTGGTTGATTTGACAAAAATTCATGGTGATCAGGAGAAAATCTGTACGGCTCTGCAATCTGCAGTATCTAACCTTTACCTCTCTTTCTTGGTTTGCCTTGAAGGAATTTTTCGAATTGCTTTTGGACCAACAGGGAAAAAAATTTCAGTTCTTGGAATATTTTAAATTCAAAGGAATACGTTGAAATATCCATGAGTTCAATCCTTCTTTGAACAATAGTACACCCGATCCCAGTGCAGCCCTCACAAAGTTTGATAGAGAGCAACCTTTGATCCTAGGAAGCTCGAGCATAAGGTGTTACAGCAAAAATTTACTGAATAAAGAAAACTGATGAAAACCAGCCCAAGAGGGACACTAAACACTGTGTTGATGCTAGGTCCTCCTTAGAACCTGTTGAGGGCACCTCAGCCCAGCAAGGCGAGAGTGGCCAAGTTGTCAAAAGTGGAGGGAAGCGAGGTTTTGGGAGCTTTATAAGGACGACCACTCCATATAAGCCGCTTGTGGAGAAAGCTCTATGAGCTTCCCTCCATTCACTTCATAGGAGCCGCACAACATAGAGCTAGAAGTCAGAGGGCCCATACTACACTATCTGCCTAACTCTTCGCTCTGAGTGGTGCCACTAATACATCGCCAAATAATGCTTCTTAGTGGTATAAATGGTCATTTCACGGTATCAAATGTGAAAGGGTGAGGGCATGCCATATCGCAACATGGTTTGCATGTAACAATAGAAAATCAAGCACAACTATAAGATAAATGGTAACTAACTTAGTGTTTATGAATGATGTGTAATAAATAATGTCATATAATAGTGAAAACGATCTACATAAGAGTTTTAAAATGAATTGCGACCTAAAATACCGTACAAACTAAATCTATCCCCATCGTACTACGTGCCTAAGAAAGTGTCGTATCATGTACCCATATATGTATCACGTACCAAAGCGACCCACGATCCAAAGTATCATTGTTTCAAACACCATGTTGGTGCTTATCGTAAGTAGATACGACTCTATTTGTTGTCCAAGTGATTATCGGTTGCAATGCAGTGCTTTTGTGGGGTCCAAGAAAGCAAGATTATGTTCTGCATGGTGCTATAACTTCCCAAAATTAGATTAGTTCCTCAGTTCTTGGTATTCTTTATTCATTTAAAATATGGCTTGTGTTTCAAAGCCTTGATCTTCAGTTTTTTTGGTGTGCATGATGCAGATTGATAATATGGATGCATTGTTTGAAGCACAGTTCTCTCCACTTTCAGATTCTGGACGTTTGCTTAGCAAATGTGGCAAATGCCTACGATATATGAAGTACATCTCTTCCCAGCCATCACGGCTATACTGTGGTACATGTGAAGAAGTTTATTATGTTCCTCAAAAGGGTACAATTAAGGTAATATAAATTATCATCTTTCTTGACATTTTCTTTCTTGTAGAATGTTAAGATATGGAACCTGTGCATATATCTCTTGCTGTACTGTCTGCAATTTGATTATGTGTATTCTAGCTTTTACGCTTAGAATACTTCGTTGTCTTGACCAATCATTTTCCTATGTGTGTGTGCATATGTGCAGTTGTACAAGGAACTTACGTGCCCTTTGGACAACTTTGAGCTTTTGTTATTCTCATTGGCCGGCCCAGAAGGCAAGTCATTCCCTCTCTGCCCTTACTGTTACAACAGTCCTCCATTTGAAGGTATAGACACGTTATTTGGTGCCACCAAATCCGGTGGTTCTGGCAAGTTGGGAAAAGGAGCTGGCATGCCTTGTATCCTCTGCCCACACCCCACCTGCCAGCATTCTCTGATTGCCCAAGGAGTTTGTGCTTGCCCAGAATGCGATGGAACACTTGTCCTTGACCCAGTCAGTGCTCCCAAATGGAGGCTTTATTGCAACATGTGCAATTGTCTTGTTTTCCTTCCTAGTGGTGCTCATAGGATTTCTACAACTCGGGAACGATGCGCTGAATGTGATTCCACCGTAATAGAAGTTGACTTCAATAAGAAAACAACACCCCTGAAAGATGGAGCTACCTTGTATGTTGGGTGTGTTCTTTGTGATGAACTTCTGCATTCGCTGGTACAGATGAAGCACGGAAAATCATTTTACAGACGCATGGGAGGGGGAGGGAGAGGGAGAGGAAGGGGGAAAAGCAGAGGAAGAGGACGAGGTGGTAGGAAGCAGGAAGACCCTAAAATGAGTTTTCGAGATTTCTGAGTGTAATCAAGATGTGTATTATTTGATTGGTGTCATTCTCATTCTGTCTTGCTTTTACCTTATATACCACACAGACTCTCGTTGGATTCAACTCAACAAAGTTGTTTTATATAGTTCAAGTCGGCTACATGAATCGTATTTTGCCATTGTACACACTTTCCTTGTTTAATTATCGGTTCTTCCCCTATACTCCATAGACTTCGCTAGAGCGATATTTTGATGGCTTAGTGAAAAATAATCAAGACGCATAGATAGTTAGGGTAGTTGTTGACAAATTGAAATTAGAATCATTAATTACTTAGTCTTATTGAGGATTTGTTTACTTAATGCCACTTGCTTTTCCTTCATCACTATGACACTAGTTGGTAAAACACATCCTCCAAAAAGGCTCTAATCCTGGCACAGTCTCCTTTGCACAGAGTCTAAAAAATGCATCGGTCTGATTCAGAGTGTCGGCTATACTCGGCTGTGTCGCATCCAACTCGGTGATTTTTTTTTTTATGCCATTTAAGATTTCATGTAAACCACTAGTTTCAAACGAGTCGTTCAAGTCTATGGTCATTGAATTAATTGACATTTTTGCACAAGATATCGTTCCGCAACAGTGTGATATGATTTAAATTTTTGAGGTCGAGTTCCATGTGTCCCAATGCCTTCGACTCGATGGTCTATACAGTAACCTTAAAACGTGCCCAAAATTAAATCTCTAGCTTAATCACTCAAGTTATAAAATAACGTTAAGAAAAAATTAGTGGGAACCCAAAAAATGGTAGTGTCGCTCGATGCATTGTGGTTCCTAAAATATGTAATTTTGTTTCACATTGCCCGACACGTGGACATTGATCATAAAAAAATAATGGATGCCTGCTTTTGATATAATATAAAATCAATTCAGGTAGGTATAGGAACAATGCAAAAATTCAATAAATCAAGAGACAAAGTGAGATAGAATCATACGTGAGGAGATCAAATTATAATTTGAGGTATATCTAATTTAAGCATGTGTAACCATGTGCTACCTTTTCTCTTGTGGCCATCACCTCTTTCACAACCTTGCTCATTCAAATACACTACTTTCGTGAGTTAGTTTGTGTTGACTAATTTATTTAATGGGTTTAACAAATCTAACAATTTATCATTTGAATCTTAAATTCATTAATTTTATAATGATTTTGTATCAAAATCGCAATTCATGTCTAGAATTGTAGAACAAACTCACATAGTCAAAAAAAATCCTAACTCAAATATAAAATACAAAAAAGAAAAAAAGAAGAAGAAAAAAATTCTTCGAATGTTTGAAGGATGGATGACTAAAACAGATTGACAAAAGTCTTCGAAGGAAATAAAATCTCCTTATGTAGGAGGGCCAACCGATCCAAATTTCATACATCAAGATAAGTTTCATATATACATGTAAGAGATTCTCATTCTTTAAAATTTGCACTTGAAGTTTCTATATTATATGTTATTGGAATCATAAGCCCTACTATACTATATTTGACTAAACGAACCACCCTCTTAAAAAAGGATTTCTTGCATGTGTAGCCATGTGCTACCTTTACAACACTGTCCTCCGTCAAATAATCTGTGCCTTCTTCTTCATTTGCCGTCACTCTATGCAACAACTAAACGAACCATTCCTTTGTTCAATCCAAACAAAGGACACAATTTCATCAACATTAGGCAGAAGCAAATTGGGTTCACAGGGTCTGGTGGTATCACAACAAGGGTTGGGCTGCAAGGGCATGTCTTTCGGCTACGGCCCTCCAAAACCCGAAGCGGAAATGATCAAACTCATCCACCATGCCATCGACACCGGCGTCACTTTCCTCCACACTGCCGACTACTATGCGTTGAAAAATAAACTTGTTTAGTGTTTTATTATTAAGGTGTGTGATTATGGGCAAGAAATATGTAAGTAGTGAAAGACAAGAGTATTAGTTGGTGTTAATTCTCGAAGGAATGATGTTACCAAGTTACCCTTTCTATTTTGCATAATTTATTATTTTTTATAATAAAAAATTATTTCAACCACGCACTTATCGAACCCATAGATAGATGCACCTAAAAGCAAATACATATATGTACTTGCAAATATAATTCAACTAACACACCAAACAGTTTGGTTTTTTAATCATTTTCTTTTTGCGATTCATGGTGGTTGAGTTGGGAAAAAGCAAGTGTGTTTCATTGTCCTGCTGATTTATTTTCGAAAAGAATTCAGAGAAGTAATACCATGGTTTTGGTGGGGGAAAGGGGGAACATATAAACTATAAATTGAAATGTAAATATTACATGAAACTCATAAGTGGTGGAGTTGAGAAATTAGTGTGAAAGCTATGTTGATTAGTGATAGTAATTTTTGACACAAACTTGAAAATACAACTTAAAATCGACAGAAATTAATAAGTTAAAATTTGTCATTTCTTGACACAAACCCATTTCTGACATAGCCCGTTAACATGACTAATAAATAAGTTAGATTTGTGTCAAACACAAATAACACAAAATTAATATAATTAACACGTTTAAATAGTATTATAAGAATAAAATAATAATTTTTAATTATATTTTATTAGACCGAATTCTTATACAAAAAATATATATATTTACTCATTTTAATTATTATATTTATTAAGTTAATTTTTAGCTTATACAAAAAATATGAACATAGGGTCAATTAATTGATAATAAAATTTTAGACATAAAACTAAGTTAAATTTTTTATTTACAAGTTATATGCGTGAACAGAATATAACACAAAAGTAAATAAACCAATACGACATGACACGATTAATTAAACAAATTAGATTAAAGTTAAATAGTACTTGACACGAATCTAAAATAACACCACTGATACGACCCAACACAACTGCAACCCCTAATGTTGAGTTGACCAAGACATGGTTCACACAAGGTCATTGTTTTAACCCATTTTCCATACTGTGTATCCCAAATAGGAATGATATTGAGGTTATTACCGATGGGCGGGACGTGCAATCTTTTAGAGGTTCTTTTAAAATGAAAAATCGTTCTGATCACACGATCTTCAAACTCATGCTTACAATGCAGACAAGCTACAGCAGGAGTTCTTTATGACCGGGAGCCCCAAACACTGACTGCATGGTATAAGGGGTCATAGTTGGGTCGCTTGTAAAAGCGCAGGTTTGGAACCCTATATAAGGGGCTGCTTGCTGCTCACCACTATCTCTGAAGTGATTGTAACTCTACAAATACGTCAAAAAGCTCATGAACACTCACTCATTTAACCTCCTGCGGCAGTTTCGTCATCACCTATTCTCTCCATTTGTTTTTTGAATTCCCTCGGGAGAAATAAATCATAACAACTGGATAGTAAAACAGATAATACATAATTCAGACATCAAAAGACATTCGGATACACGATATCCATCCAGGCAGACAGATACCAGCTTTGCATCAATTAAAAGCGAAGTCCTAGCCTAGAACCCTGGCATGGCAACAATGGGAAGAGTCTGCAACATTTTATAAGCTAAAGACCCTCAAAGAATCTCATATGGTCTTCAAATGTTTCCCCATGCCGGATTTTGGAGATTGATCCATCTTCTTCAACCTAAAAACATCAATTCAAATTCTCAGCAGTTACTTCCTTCAGAGAAACGGTTCAAAAGGGCAAACTGGGATTTTGATTATGTTGCTTATAATTTATTAGGCAAGCCAAAATTGAACAAAGAAACACTTTGTGTTATGGAATAAAAGAAAGATAACAAGTGGGTGCTCATTCATAAGAAAGGAGAGCATGGCTAGGAGTACTAGACTTGGGTGTGGAAAAATTGTATTAGAACCGTGTGCCCAAAAAATGTAAGAATGATATAAAAGCAGTGCTCTAAACTCATTGATGCCAATAAATAAGTCCAAGGCCATCTACGTGACTATTTATAGAGAGAAATCTTAAACAATTTAAAATTTCAAGATAAGAAAGGGTTTCAATAAACCAAGCAAACATCTACATAACAGCCATGTAGTCATTTTACTCCTTTTTGCAACTAATGCTGGATTACCTCCCAAATGCCCGTAACTTTCTATTTAACACTGAATAAATGCAGAAAATATTGACCCCTGTGCCTTAGCTCAAGTGGTAAAGAAACAGTGTGATGGCGTTGTCTATGATGCAAGTCAAACGCAACTATTGGCAAAGAATAGAAAGAAAATTTTAATAACTAAGATTATATAAGGTCAAAATCACACACCCAATACTCTGGTGGACGCATCTTGAGATTGTAAGTTGATGCCATACTCATGCAGTAAGCGCCAGCATCGTGAACCACCAAGCCGGTACCCTGAGAAGTACGCTTCCTGTTTAGTGCAATATGAAAGAGTATGGATGACACTATCACCATGAAGAAGCATAACACATTACCCTAGGAGGTGTTGGAAGTTCCCTATCCTTTCCCAGGAAATCTGCCGACTCGCAGACCGGACCCACAACATCAAAATTAGAAATCTCAGCATCAGGTTGTAAAGGAGAAACCAGCTCTATGTGCTGCATTCAAAAGTCAAACAATGACCAAGAACTAAAAGAGTTTATGAAAAGAACATAATGATTACGTGCAAGTGCGAGAAAATGCGGAGGGTTAATTAGAATAGGATATACAAACTTGAAACAGAATAATAACTACTCTTTCTGCTGTTCACAACTGGAGCAATTTAGTGTAATGGGATCTGGCAGCCTTTTCAGATGTTAAGGTGACAGTCATCAGACATAGTTAGTCAAAAGTAATTTACTGGCTACTAGATCATCTGCAACAAAAAATTATTAGACTTCTACTCCAATACACACATTTAATTGCAACGCAAAAAATCCACAATGATTTAAAAAAGAAGGTGTCTATGACGCAAATTTGATTTTCAATGTGACAGAAGGAAGGAGCAGGGCCTGGATTGTCTGACAACAATGTTCTGATCCACAAAGGCAAATTCACAGAGTAGCTTATGTGTTAGAAACTTACTTGATAAGCACCATAGAGACTAGGGCGGATAAGTTCTGACATGCTGCCATCGATCACAATGAAATTTTTTGTCCCATTTGTTTTCACTCCAATGACACGATTAACTAAGCAACAAGTATTTGCAATAAGCGATCTCCCAGGTTCTATGATGAGATTGAGATTACGTGAAAGCACCAGCTCTCTAACCTACAGCAAACACCCATAAAAAATGTTAATAGCACCTTCACATCGTCCAAAGTACCAATGCTGCTGATTTTCTAAATATCATACCCCATTAGGAGGCAAGAATTCAAAAGCCATATAAGCACTTCTGTTAATGCTGAGCAAACCCGGACAAACAATGCAATTTCAATTAGACACCAAAATGTCCAAAAGTTTATTTACCATTCGTCAATGAGTCTATTGGCCAGTAATAAGACGTCCTCATAGCAGCCATTTATTGTACATGATTAAGCGTCATGATCTTCATAGTTACCAAATGGTGGTATCAAGTAATAATATCATTACTAACAGGAAATATGGAAGAAGTGATATAACAGAGACAGCGGTTGATGGCTGTTTATAATAACATACTATTCTATAAACGTACTAAGTTGTAGTGATGGCAAGTGGTATGGTTATTTTGGGAACATTTTAGTAGATCGAACATC
>CAUOFW020005428.1:0-27252 GCA_963454935.2 Ilex paraguariensis
GCTTGAATCTTGTTCTTGAGGTTTTCTACGAATTCTTTACGCTTCAAGAGGTAGGGTTTCCTCCTATTCGGACAAGACCTATTTCTAACCTAAGGTGTCCCCATAGGGTTCATGTGGGTTGTTTTGGGTATTTCTAACATTTTTCCATTATGGTTGGTGTTATGAAAATGGGTAGGGATCAATTCTAGTGTGAATTGGTAGTTAGAAAAGTTCTAGTTTGTGATTTCTAGAATGTTTCATAATTGGTTATGTAAAAATCATATATTATGATTTTTATTTTGCTTGAAATGGTCCATATAAAATCTTGGCTTAATTTTGGTATATGGAAGTATTTATGTAATCCCTTGGAAATTGGGATCATGTGGACATACTTTGTGTTTTATATTATGCCTTGTGAATGAAATGTGATATTAGCATGTATTATGTGTTATCATGTTGATGAAGTGTTGATATATGCTCTTGGATATATTGAACTTGAAATGGTTATGGTGATTATATGCAAATGATATAAATTGTCATGGTATACATTGATATGTAAAAAAAAATTGTTCATTTGGCATGCATTGCAATATGGACATGGAATTGACATCACATTCATGGGCTACATGCATAAGTGTGGGTGTAGGGTTGCATGGGTGATCAACACCAACATTGGTGCTTGATGGTGGGCTCGAAAAAGTGGGATGGAACGTCCTATGGAGTCACACGGTTACATGCATAAGAAAACTTGTGTCGGGTATAGCAAGTAGGGCTAGATACTCCCTCGGATGAAAAACCCTGGCCACTTGGTTCATACACTTACTGACAGTAAAATTTCAAAAAAGTGTAATGGCCTACGAAGCCGGAGGTGCAATTCCTGAATCTGATACCCCATAAAGGCACATGATTTTGATATATAAATTATTCATTTGATGGAAAACATCCAAGAATGAAATGGTTTTTTGACATATGGTTGATTTCAAAATGATCTTTGGATGTGTTTCATCAAAGACGTTGTTTTACACATATGCGTTGCATTGTGTTGTGGGAGTCGGTGAGGACTCGAGTTAAAATTGCATGAGTGAGTTCCATCTCATTTCATTGCATGGCATGGTGAATTCCAATATAGAGTTGCATATTCTTACTTGGAATGTTGATTTAAATATGAACTGTCAAATGTAAATATTGCATGTGCATTTAGGTGGGGAGTAGCCCTTGTAGGATATACTCTACTGGGTGTTGGCTCACCATATACGGGAAACATTTCAGGTACGGGTCATACGCTGAGAGACAGCACTCACACGGGAACTTAAGGAGGAAGAAAAGTCGACTTGTGGCTTCCAATCCATTTCTTTTGTAAAAATTAGACTAGTAATTAAATTTTGACATGTAATGTGTAGTAATTAAATTTGACATGTAATGTGTAAAAGAATTGTAATACAGTCTATATGGACCGTTTTAATATAGTCTTGCATGTTTGTATGGGTATGGATACTTGGACACGATGTGGCCAATGTTAACTTATAAATGGACCTAGTGTGGTCATTGTTGAATATTGGACCTCGGATGGGTCTTGTTATTATATAATGCACAGGTTGTGTTTTGAGTAGAGTTTCCCTTACAAAGGAGACTCTGTCCAAATTTTTAATAAAGAATGGACCCGGGTAAATGGGGTATAACGTTGAGATATCGAGTTACTCGGTATCTACGGGCATTCCGCGGGTTGATGGGTAATCAACGGACTCCCGGATTTTGGGACGTCACAAATTTAAATTATTTTCCATGTTTCACAATTAATTCTCAATCGCGTTTATTTTGGTAACTTGACACCAAATCGCCTTGTAAAATGTAAAAAAAACAATTGTCTCGAAATTCAACGAAAATAGACTAGATAATTAGATTTCACGAGATGAATCAAATGGTGAGGTCCATTTTGTCATCTGAGTTTTAGAAAAATTTGGGTCTTCGGCCCTAGCATAGCAGCTAATTACCAATTTGCCATTTTTTATAAAAAAATTCAAATTTTCCCGAGTTTTACATAAACTCCAAGGAAGAAGATAGTCTTAGAGATAGAAATTTTAGGTTTTTTGTATTTTCTTGCTCAGTTTCACCCTAGTAAGTTTAAAAATCTTGCAAACTTCATTTTAAACTAGATTTAATTTCCATTTTCAAGTATGAATGCATTTGTTAGAGTTTCACCACAACAATTATTTTGGGGAAACTCCATTTTCAAAATTTGAGCTTTTATGCTTTTAGTTCTTTGTTCTTGATATTTGATCAAAGCTTAAAGTTTGTTTATCTCTTTCTTGGTTTGTTTAAGTTAGTATTTATTTCCTTTGTAATGTTTTCCATGTGGTTTACTATTTTCATTCCATCTGTAGCTTGCTAGAACATTAGTTGGCAAAATCCAAGTAAGGATTTCCATCTGGGTATGGAAAAATCAATCCTCACACACATTGCCTTTTAGTGTAATGTGTTGAATTTGACTAGGTAGATTGCAATGTATAAATTTGTACACATTTGATTCACCGTAGACTTGTTACGGGACATGCTTATCACCCATTCAAACTTATACAAATCAATCTTCCTACAAATCATTTTGACACCAATACACACATTTGGTAACTCTTGATTTCTAATTCCTATCTTCTGATTGAACAATAACATTTTTGAGTTCAATTGAGTTATAAGTGGGATTAATTAACCATACTCGGTGGAAAGAATTATGTGGATTAGCCAACCATTTTCATTGATAGATTTTCAACCCTGAATCTCACGATTCACCAACATTTTCAAAGACCAAATTTTTATTTTTATTTTCAAAATCACTTTCAAAACTGTTGATCTTGTCCTTCCCTGAGGAGACAACCTCATAACTTTTTCTGAGTTAATACACAACACATAAGCCTCCCTGCGCTTAGGGAACAACTTTTACATCACCATAATTTGAGGGTACACCACTTTTGACACTTGCATACATTCCAACATACCCCTCAAACAAAATCCACTGTCGTTGTAGGAAAAAACACACAAGAAATAGTAATAATGATTCAGATTATGAAGAGAAGAAATAAATGAAATTTTTTTAGTCCATGGCTATGGGAGAAAGTGATGAGGTAAACTCTAAGCCACAAGAAGAAAATGAGCTTACTTTGAAGTAAATGCATGATTCCATGCTTGAATTGCATAATGACTTTCTTGACATAACCAAAAGGTATAAGAAGCTCAAAAGAAACTAGTCACTCTATAAAAAAAAAAAAAATTTGATGCTTCAAAAATATTGAAAATGAAAAAATCAAAGTTAAAAATTTCAATTTGAAAAAGAAATCTCTTCATTCTTCCTTGGTCGTAATGCTCAAAGAGGAAACCAATGTTTTAAACAGGAAGAATTGTGGTCTAAACTATATTGTTTCAAATTTCACTTCCTTGAGTGAAATCTGAAAAAACTCTTGTCAAGCCAAAGGTTTGCGTTTCATAAAGCCAGATTGGGTTTTAACAATCACTCTAGCCAAAAGGCTATAAGAATTTCTTTGTTAAAGGAATTGCTAAAACATGCTATTATTGTCATAAAGTAGGATATCTTGCATGCAATTTGGTTTGCTAGAAGATCAAATCAAAATAGGTACGCACATAAAATATTCTCCAACTTTGAAGAACCCAAGAATAAATGGGTACCAAAGACCAATTATTGATTCATTTGTGTAGGTGTATTTCAAGTCTACTCACAAAACCAACAAGTGTCACCTTAATAGTGGATGCTCAAGACATATGATGGGCGGTATAATAAAATTTTCTCAACTATCAAAAGAAGCGGGTGGATATGTTACCCTTGGAGACAATGCCAAATGAAAAAAAAACATTGGAATTGGTAATGTTGATTAGAAATCTTCCCTCCAAATTAAAGTGTATTATTGGTGAATGACTTGAAGCATAATCTACATAGTATTAGTTAATTATGTGATCAGGGTTATAAAATCATATTTGAAGTAAACACTTGCAAAGTAGAGAGCATAATAGACAATTGCATTCTTTTGTTGCTAAAAGAATTGAAAAATTTTATGTTATGGATCTTGATGATTTATATTATCAAAATGTCAAATGTTTGACCATAGTAAAAAAAATGAATCATGGCTTTGGCATAGAAGGTTTGGGCATTGTAGCATTGAAACATTTTCCAAACTTGATAGATGACTTGCCTAAAATTAGATTTAAAAAAGACAGTTTTTCAACCATGTCAACTAGGGAAACAATGTAAGAGCACATTTAAGTCTAAGAATGTCATATCTACCTCTAGACTCTTAGAACACATTCACAAAGACTTGTTTGGTCCCTCAAATGTAATTAGTCTTGGTGGCAAATGTCATTCTTTTGTATTGTTGATGATTACTCTAGATATACATGGATCTATTTCCTTATACACAAAGATGATGCCATAGAAACCTTTAAAAACTATTGTAAGAAAGTTAAAAATGAAAAAGGGTACTTGATTACTCATGTTAGGAGTGATCATAGGAGAGAGTTTGATCAACACACATTTGAGAAGTTTTGTCTACATAAAGGCTATGGACATGAACTCTTGGCACCTCGAACACCTCCTCAAAATGCTATAGTTGAAAGGAAGAATAGAACAATTATTGAAATGAGTAGAACCATGTTGAATGAATATAGTTTACCAAAGTACTTTTGGGGTGAAGCCGTTAATTTTTCATGCTATATCCATAATAGAGCTCTAATTAGACCTATAATTAAAAAGACCTAAGAACGAATACTTTAAAGTTTTTTGGTTGTAAATGTTTTGTGCTTAATACAATGGATCATCTAGGTAAGTTTGATGCCAAGTCCAATGAGGCCATATTCTTAGGCTATTCCACACAAAGCAAAGCATATAAGGTTTTCAATAAAAGAACTCTTCTTGTTGAAGAATCTATGCATGTTGTATTTGATGAATTGGATCATTTGACAATTAAAACTATGGATGACATTGATGATGATATAGATCTAAATTTTCAATTTAATTAACTTGATGTTGATGATGACCATGTTGATAAGAAACAAGAAGATAGTCAAGTTGATATCATTAATGAGACTTCCTCACAAGAACTTCCAAAGGAATATAGAGAATAATAAGAACTAATTAATGGGGATTGGACCTTGGAATGGTCCGATGATTATTGTATGCATAGGTAGGGATTGGGTAGGGTTCTCGTACAGAGGAGACTCTGCCCAAAGTTTGTTTTGGTTATGATCCCGATGAATGGGGTGTAACTACATGGTATGCGATACTCACAGGTATGCTTTTGCGGGTTGATGGGTGATTAACTGGTTGAGAACGGACCCCAAATTTTGGGGCATCACATCCACAATTCCATAGTGTGGATAAGGAGAACCCCTGCACCCATATATTATGGAATTTGAGGAAGTAGTTAGCATGTTCCTAGAGCATAATATGTGTGAGGAGGTGGACAGGATGAAATTATTCCCATTCTTATTGAAAGGCAAGGCAAAGACTTGGCTAAATTCTCTTAAGCCTAGAACTATGTCTAATTGGGTTGATTTGCAACAAGCGATTCTTTAGAAATTCTTCTCTATTCATAGAACAATTTCTTTGAAAAAATAGGGACAAATTTTTTTTGAAAAATCCAATGAATAGTTCTATGATTGCTGGGAGAGATTCAAAGATATCTTGAATGGTGTACCACATCATGGCTTTGAACTATGGCATTAGGTTGGCTTTTTTAAGCATAGAGCCTAACGAAGCACTAGATTACTTTGACATCTTAGCGGAGAATGTTCAACCTAGGGATATTTCTGACCTTGTTGACCGATCAAAGCAATCACCCATCTTAGCTGGAGAATGTTTAGGGCATGGTTTCCTTTTCGTTGCTCTAGATTTCTTCCCTTCGGTGAACTCTTCTTGAAAACTAATAGAATAGGGGTATTTATAGGCTCCAAAAGAGGGGGTAAGGCGACAGACACCCATGCTAGCCAATTAGGGTCCTTTGTTGTTCAAATTGACCAATGGGAGAAGAAGGAGGAGGAAGGTGCTTATGGGAACCACCTGGATGCCACCACCACCGTCCGAATGGTAGTGTTTCTCTGGTTTTTGACATGTGCAACTCTCTTTTATTGATTTGTTGACTTTTTAATTACACTTACCTCCATTTCTTGGTTTGCCCCTACACTATTTTCCCTTTGAGCTTCCTTAATTATCCTTGAAACCCTATAAAATAGATAAATTAGACATTAACCCTAACACTTTATAAATCAATCATTTTAACCTACTTTACACACACATTTAACCCTAAATCCTAATTCATTATCGCACTATTCAAGGTTAATCAAGGGGAATCTTCCAGATGGGTGACACATTCACGTAACTCTGCAACGCTTGCACTAGCCATGATCAAAAACTTGTCGCTCTGATACCAACTATCTCATGGGTCAAACTTGACTCGAATTTTTGCCTTATGATGGCATAGAGATCCAACACTCAATCTTAGCCAAACTTACACAATCACTCACATAAACAATATATTGAATAGAATATTGGTGGGAATCAAAAACACAGAGGCAGACGAGATTATGGGCAAAGGACCTAATCTTTTTGATCTAAATAAGCTCAAAGGATTTCTGGCTTTGGGTCTTCTAACAAAAATGTGCCCAAAATCTATTGGTTCATTGTCGGCCCCAGCATGTGTATAAAAAGTTATAGAATCGCAGTTACAACCCAACTATCAAGGCAATGCTAGCATTACCTAGCTCTAGCCAACTCAGCCATGCAGTTAACATCCCTAACTACTAGGTTTGTAGGTATTAATCAGCTTCGCCCTCAAGGATTTTGGATGGTTTTGCCACTCCCCACAATGTGTTGAACATCTTCTAAACGTGGTTGGATCAGTTGTAACTGTTGCTTAACTTAGCCAATAACTGCTCATAACCGCCCTACATGTTATGCAAATGCCAGCAACTTCTTGGAATCACCCTGCATGCTATGCACATGCCAACAACTATTTGTAGCTGCCTCAGATAATCTACACATGCCTTACATGACCAACCAATGCCTTAGTCTTTTAAGCTTGCAATGCACCACAATTCTAGCCCACACGACTAGCTTTAATTTACTGCGTGTGGCCAATGTGCCCATGCATGTACTGCCTTCCTCATTCGTGTATAGGGATTCCACCAACGATGGGTCCCACCTATCATAGGCCCACATCTCGAGTCTCAAAATTTTTTATGCCTTACCTACACCATGGCAAGCATTGTTGGGGTCATACCTTTCTTTTGAGTGCCAAGGCTATGAGGCATAAGAGTTGCCCATCTGGCACCCCTTTGCAAAACACCCCATATAATAGTGTTAGTGAGCAAAACCATAGTGGCAACAACATTAATCTTTTGAGCCAAGGAGTCATAATGATGATAGCCCATTGCATAGTCAATTTATGCTAATTAAACTCCTAAGTGTCAAGGTGAATAGCATGCGTGTACTTGGTTTTGAATCATTCAAAGATAAACATTATCCAAGCATGCTAGGATGAAAGAAACTTTGGCTAATTACTTAACCCATCTATCTCCTAATATGATTCATAGCAATGCATATTTTAACTTCAATTTAAGGATGAGATCATTACAATGTAAACCAAAGTGTGAATTACCCTAATCATGAAACAAAGAAAAAATAAAATATTTTTTTCTCTTGCATCTATGCAAGTTACCCTTTGGCTTTGTTGCTCATTCTACTACCTTATCAGAAAAGCAAAGACCCATCTCAATGGGTGTTTCTTTTGAAGCTAGTCAATTCAGATGCCTTATCTAATAGCTTATCTATTGTCACTTCATTTTCTAAGCAGGCGGTTCAGTTGCCTTATTTGATAGCCTCCCCAATCTGAAGATTTATCATGTTTATAGCCTATCACTCCTCTCAACTTGTTTTTCAGCTTATGATAGCTACTGCTAGTGGCCTATTAAACGCCTTTTCAACTCCTTTTCTACTATCAGTTCGAATGTTTCATCTTATCCCTTAGCTTAGTCAAACTCTTAGCTTAAGCTCAGCTCTGCAACTCCCAGCTCCAACTCGCAGCTCATGGTTAGGCAGCACCATTAATTCAGCTTTAACCTATAATATGCCAGCTGGATCACATAAGATTTTAGCCAGTATGCTTTGGTTTATTTATTTTTTTCCATTTATTGTACTAGGCATGCATTTTGGCTTCATTTATTTTTAATTTATTTCATTCATTTAGATTGCATAGAGGTGCCAGGTACATACGTCCCCCTAGTTAGGTGTATTTTTATTTTTTAATCAATAAAATTCCCTTGCACCATTGAGATTCCCTAAAAATAATATAAAACTTCACATCAAAATTATTTTTGAATTTATACAATGTATGACCGTAGGGTGGTCATTGAAATGCATCAAAGATCACCTAGGTCCATACTCTCACCTCTCGTACTTCTTAAAAGTCATGAACTTGCTATAAGCACTTAGGGCCTCCAACTTGTTGAGATGGTAACTTTATCAAAGTCCTCTTTAGTCACTCATATTTGTTTTCCTTTCCTAAAACTTAGCTTAGGTCGGGGAATGGGTGGTGGACTAACTCTCTTCTCCCTAGATGTATGCAGATCAATTTTGACCTTTTGGGTAAAAGGATCTTTCGGCACTCTAGCTTGTGGTCCATGAGAAGATAATGCATGATTATGCTTGGACACATTTGACCTTCCTAAAAGCCTAGAAAGATTTATTAGTTAGATTCTTGAGCTTTTTATCCCAGACTTTACCATTACGTATGCAATACGCACTATTGTAACCATGTTCTGCACATGTAAAACCTATGAGATGTTTGGTTTAGGTGTTCTTATTAATCGGCTTCTTTTCATGCTTACCCTTACCATTATAAATCTTTTTGGGACTTGTGCTTTCACGTGGGGGTGATGGGGTTAGGATTATTGCTTGAGTTTATTCCTTCGACCCTAATCTCAGAATGTTAACTAGTTATGTGTATGGCTTATATGGATAGGTGATCTTTAATGTGTTATATAGATTTATGTGTAGAGGAGTATCACTCTCACTCGGGTTTGATGTAAGGAATAGGGAAATGGGTGTGTGGAATGAACAAAATGTGTGTGTGAATGAAAGTGCTCCCCAAGCTCAGAGAGACTTTCAAGTGTCGTGTTATACTTGGAAATCGTATTCCAAGGTCATCTCCTCAGGGAAGGAGGTGAATCGTTTTGATGGTGATTTGGTGAAAATGGGTAACGTGTAAAAATCTTTAAGTTTTTATTTTGGTGAGTTGTGGTTTTGATTAAAATGAAATGGAACAAGATTTGGCTAATCCGAATAGGTCATTCCAATGTGAATGTCAAATCAACTCAAGACCTTCCTCCAATGGTGCTTAGATGTTCGATTGATTCATAGGAAGCGCGGAACCAAAATGGAATCCCCTATGTCCACACTCAACGTAGTCGAACTGAATCATTGTACCCTACGAGGAGGAATGAAAATGAGTTGAAGTAGCATACCCAAGGCGAATTTTCCCTTGGATTAGCCAACTATAAATTTAGCTACTCATTTCTAAAGCAAAGACATAAATGAAATGAAGAGACATTGTAAAGGAATGAAGATTGGAGCTTAGTTTAATGCAAGAAAACATAAACTATGAAGAAAAATAAGCAATACCCATTTTGAAGCTTGAAAATGAAGAAAGCTTGACACAACAATGGTGAAATCCAAAGTGTAGCATTATACTTGCAATGTACTTGTAATAAATGACATTAAAGACATTAAATGAAGTTTACACAAGTCATACAATAAACTACAAGTGAATGGATGGAAGAAAATGCAAAAATATCAACTTCTCTCTCTAGAACTTCATCTTCTTCCTTATAGCTTCTCTCTCTATATTGCAATGTGTTGTCAATAATGGTGTATCTCCTTGCCAAAAATGTCCATGGAGCTCCCCTAGGGTCTATGTGATAGCCCTCCCATCCATAGGAGACTGATTGGATGGAAAGGGCAGGCTCGCACAGGCCTAGCCTGCACTCCCAAGCTTTATCTCTTCTCTTTCTCCTCATTAATGTCTAAGCCTCCAAAGTCCAAGCTAGGGTTAAGGAGGGGATGTATGTGTGTTAGGAAACAAGTGGGAGACCCAATGGTGGGACCCCTAAAGTTGCAGAGTTTGAGATGCAGAATTTGGCGTGTTTTAGCAAAAACTACCAGTAGGTCGGTGGAAACCTATCGGTAGGTTTTACTCCAGTTAACAAAAACTATCGATAGGTTTGCAGTAGGTGTAGGTCTAGTAGCCAAAACCTACTGATTCACACTTTTTAGTGATTGGACTAATATTATACACCCAAGTATAAGTGGTCGAATTGTAGTTTTCTCGGCTTTAAGTCCATGTATCGATCCCACGAAGAGTTTTAATAATTTGGAAACGAAATAAAATAGTTAAGTTGCTAATTTGAATAAGACAACATGTGATGTGAGCTTAGATTGATAACTAGTCTAAGTAAACGTTTATGTGCAGATAGATTAAGACAATAATAAAAATTATCCTCCAGTTCAAGGATCCCATATGCGTTATATTGGTTAAATACTGGAAATACTACCTTACAACAATTAACTTCCATGCGTTATAAACCATCACACAACAACTTCTTAGATTAGTTGGTGGTATCCATGACAATTGATTAATCCAAGCAAACTAGAAGGACAAGTCATTCATGAGGAATACTTGAATTATTCATTTGTCTTTATAATAGTAGATGCATACATAATAAATCATAACACAACCACTTCTTAGGTCAACTAGTGGTATTTGTCATAACACAACAACTTCTTAGGTTAGCTGGTTATAGATATGTCAATTAACTAATCCAAGCAAACCAGAAGGTCAACTCATTCATGAGGAATACTTGAATTATTCATTCGACTCTATCCGTGATATATATATATACCAATTAAACATCCTCAGCGTTCCAGTGGAGGAAAAACCATACTGATAGGAATGCCGTGGTTGTTAGACTGGCAATATTATCCTTTATACCAGTTAAACAATATGAGTAATGCAGAAGGACAAGCCATTCATGAGGATCACTTCGATCATTCATTTGATAGTTATATATATATATAAGTCAAACCCTAATAACCTAGAAGGACAAGCCATTCATGAGGATCACTTCGATCATTCATTTGATAGTTATATATATATATATATAAGTCAAACCCTAATAACCTAGAAGGACAAGCCATTCATGAGGATCATTTAGGTTTTGTACCATGCATCAATTAGCATCCTCAGCATTCTGGCGGAGGACAAGTCATACTGATAGGAATGTCGTGGTTGTTTTACCTACAGGTTGATGATGCACTGATGACATACTTCCAGGCATCGCACCGAAAATACATACATCACTATATCATGCATGAAGCATATATTACATAAATATATAAACATATAAAACATCAGCATTTCTAGAATTTAACCAGTGTTATACATATGTTTACCTCTTACTGGAGGATATACAGAACTACTCACGCTCCATTACTACGACAAGCAAGGAGTGGAGACAATTTTCATTATAACTAGAATTAAAATCTAAAATCTAAAATGTCTTTCACAAGGAACAATTGATACACAATCACCTTTATCATCAATTATGACAAAAAGGTGATGAAAGTTTAACTATCCGAGTAGAAAGATACAACAAAAATGTAGAAGTACAAAGTTTGGACTGAAGTGCATCACGAACCGGATCGTTTTGCAACTTTCTTTTTCTCTTTCTCTTTTCTCTTTTTCTTTTCTCTTTTCTCTCTTGGATTTCTCTATTGGTTCTTGCCTCCTTCCAAATGCATCAAGGCATGCATATATACAGAGTAGAAGAAGCAGGAGCTGGCAGATCAAGTTCATCCACCTTTGGAGTACCGTTTGGACGCCACCACCACCACTGTTTGGACAGTGAAGCTTTGTTGGAATTTCCCACTTGCTTTGTATGCTGACTCCTCTTGTGTTGAAATTACACTTTCGCCTTTGTTCTTTTAAGCTTTTATACTTTGTTCCTTGCATTGTGTAGTAATTCTGCATTAAACCTGAAATTTTTAAACATAACACACATAAAATCCTAATTACGCACAAACCCTAATTGACTTTAATTACTAGTTTTTAGTTATTTTATCACAGTAATTCGACTTTATTAATTGTTCTAATTTATATATTGATTAAGATTAATCACACTCCCTAACTTAAACATTACTAGTACCTAGTAAATTTTTTAAAAAAAACTATTAACAAAATATAATACAAACGGAGGTAAAATCATTTTCATAGATTTTTCACAATTGCATTTAGCATATCTAACAAGCCTTTAAACCCCTAGGTAATTCCTAGTGGACGAGTTTTTTCTCGTGAAGGTTTCCAGTGAAGCTACTTACAAACTTCAGTAATTAGGAATTCATAACTCATATTTTTCACAAGTAAAATTAAATCAATATTTCATCTGTATTGTCAAGATATTTCTTTCTCTGATCAGTATAAGAGTAACACATGTTAGTTGTAATATTATCTATATATTTTTATAAAAACTAGTGTGTATGTGTACTGATTTCTTTATTTTCAAAAATCACTTGAGAACTATTACCCTCTTTTGTGGTAGTGTTGATGTCAATCCTCCCCTAAAATACACTCAACAAAAAGAACACACCTATTATAGTGATTATTCTCACAATCTACATGTGATTGGAATATATGTAACAAAGAAAATAATTTCACATGTAATTAAATGAGCAGATAGTTGAATAAGCTAGAATTTGACATAATCTCATGAAGGAATATTAACACTATATTAAATATAGTATTAACATGTTCCTTTTTAGAATTGATAGAACTAATACAAATATATGATTTCTGGAATCAAAAAGGACTTTATTAGGGTTGTAATGTGGCCATAGGGTTAAGGTTTATGAAACAATGCCATTGAATTTCAAATGCTATCTTTTAGAATTGTGGCACACCTCATTCTATTTTTCTAGGACTTCACATGTTTTGTTTTTTTCTTTTTTTCGCACTTTCACTTTCTTGGTTTTTTTTTTCAGATTTTCTTTTCTTTGAATTGTGATCATTTTTTTTTTGTTCTTGTCTTGTTTTCTTCTGCCTTTTCTGTTTTTCTTGCATTTCTGTATCCTACTAATTTAGAAGAGGGTACAAGAAAATTAGATAGCAAAGGTAAGTTAATATATTTTTATTTGGCTTGGGTGTTTCTTGGGTTTTAAGAAAATAATATATTTTTAAGCCCAATCATTGCTGACTAAAGATATAATTTTGTAAAAGAAATGGTCAAGGCTCAAGATTTAATCAACACATGGCCTAAGATCATTTCACAAGATTTTTAACAATAAAGAAATGTAATTGTGCTTTTAAGACTAAGTTTAAACAAAAATATTAAGATAATACACAACTAAAATATAAAAATTCCACATGATCAGATTAAGTATGTTTTCACAAAACATAGGAATATTAACCTCTGTGAATCATATGAACTAGTCTCCCTAACTTTAACAATATAGGTTCTAACTTTAACAAAACAAAACTTAAACACAAATTAGTTCAAAACAAATAAGTTTAAACACACAAAAATTCAAAACAACCAAATTTAAAGCACACGAAAGTTCAAAAGTAAATAAGTGCACAACACAAATTAAAGTTCAAATGCATAATTAAAAAGCTGAGTGAAAGATAGTAGAGTTTTTCAATAGAATCTTCAATTTTTTCTTCTAGGAAGTAAATGGCCCTCCTCCAAAACATTCTCTCAGTAGCCTCAAGATTTCAGCTTGGTTTTGTTCATAATCCTCTATACGTTTGTTGATATCTGTGATACTGTTACCAAGCTGGGTGACAGTGGTCTCTAATCCTAGCAGAATCTATTCGTCAGTTCTGTCATCCACAAGTATGTATGGTTGATCCTCTTGTGGCTGTTGTTGTTCTGGTGGAATGAATTCTTCAGGGCCTTGGAATGCCTCCTCCTGTGCTGGAGGGGATATCTCTGGTTGTTCTTCTTGTCGCCCTCCATTACTTTTTCTAAATGAAGTTTTTTCCAACGGGCCAAAATGGTCTACAATCGTCCATGTTGGATTGATGATCACACCTTTGTTCCTGCAAAGCTGAGAAATTAGCATAGTATAGGGGAGTGAAGATTTCTTTCTATCCACAGCAAGTACCATTTGATTCAGAATTAAATTCAATAGATCGATGGTATGCCCCATTCCAAGTGCATATAGAAAATAAGCTTGCTCAGTGTAGATTTGATTCTTTTTGGGTATGGGTAATAAACTGTGTACTGTGATCAAGTTCAGAATACGGTATTTATCAGTCAGGTCTCCTTGCTTGATATATTTATTTGGTCTACCCCACCCAAGTTTTGGATTACCCGTCACCTCTCTCCCTATGGTATCTAAATCAGGTAAATCAGTGTACGAATATTGCGGCTTTTCAGGTCTTTGCATAGGTTGAAAAAATTCGGCTATAGTAGCCAGTGTAACTTGAAAAATAATACCTCTCATAAATATGCGCAATTGTCTTTTCCCAATAATCTCAGCATTCCTATAGAATTGTCGAACTAAACAGTCGTAAGCAAGAATAGATAATCTAACATAATGTAACCATCCTCTAGTTGCAAGAATTTGACGTACGTCTATGTTCTCAAAATATTTGTAAATAATCGGCCTTTAAGAAATAATAGTTTTAGTCAGAAATTTAGCATCGTACCAAACCTGCTGTTCAAAATTCTCAAACATCACCTCGTTGAAGATATTTCCCAGTCATGGTTGTTGTAGAGGTGCTTGAGGTTGCTCGGGTTGATCTCGTTGTGCCCGACTTGAAGATCCTCTCGTTCTTCGTCTCAAATCCATTTTTTTCTTGATTTCTTTGCAAATGCTCCGTTTCAGTTGATTCCAATCGGTAGTTACCTTCAAAATGTGATGGGTAAGAAGATAATTAGAACAAATTTGACAAACAATGACTGAAAGTTACAGATTTGAGGAAGTTTTTTCTTGAGAATTTCGGCTATGTTTGAAATTTTGAGTTGATGGAGTGCAACTGATCGATTGCATGAACAAATAGTTCTTATATTAAGATCCCACCATTCGGACGGTCCAATAGTTCGGTTTTTGCATTTTGTTTTTTGATTGTATTGTATTTTATCCCTTGAAATTCCTTCAGTACACAAAATTTAAATAATTTTATATTCTACAAAACTTTGCTAATCACTCTTTTTTCTTGTCATAAAAATTGTTGGGTTTTTATTTATTTTATTTGTTAGTTCATATTTAATAAGTTTCCTAATTAATTTATAGTTATTTACATTATTTACAAATATTTATAAATATTTACAAGTATGTTCAATTCTTCCAACAAATCATGATCATACTGATTCAGAGGCAGAACTATCTGGATCAATATTACCAGTGGCACGATTAACTTCATTTCTTACATATTTTGTTAACATTAGAGTATAATAGGATGACGTCTTAGGGTAGTCCTTACTCTGCCCATACCTAATCCACCGGGGACGATCTAACGCTCGACCTGAAATTAGTTCCGCACACTGATTATATTGTCTTAAATGTTGTAAATGACCAAATTCCACACAACCACCAAGGCGATCTGCTTGTCGGTTTACTGCAAATGTACTTTTTCCACATAGGGGTCTTGATTGACTTTCAAAAATTTCTAAATTTCTGACTCTTCTGGATTTTTTAATGATCAATACATGGATATCTTTTGGAAGATGATGTAGCAGAAATAAACTTAACCAAAATCATTTTTCGTCTATTCTACCTAATTTTTTTTTATGACTCTCTATCCGGTTCTTTAAAGTCTGCCAGTCACAAAGACAAAATTAACATTGATATTAAAATAAAATAAATACTATAAATATAAATACTAAAGTTACATCCTTACCTACCCAACTTAATTTAAACATTATCTGAAATGTAACAATAGTGATAGTTAATATTGATAGGAAAACCCGACAATCTTTTGTCATTTCACCGATTAGGATATTTGGTTGTACTCAAGAGATACTCTGTCAAATAAAATTACAATTCATTAGTAATTTTATTGAGACTTAAGCAATAATTTACTTTTCAGAGCATATAACACAGGATCAAAAATTTGTACACTAGTTATTTCTTGAATAAATGCATCATAATATGATTTAAGTCTTTGACCATTGACTTTAAAGATATTTCCAGTTAATGAATTTTCAATTTCAATTGCTCCATAGTCAAAAATAAGTTTGACAATATAAGGACCTATCCATCTTGATCATAATTTTTCAGGGAATAAATGAAGGTTTGCATTATATAATAGCACTTTTTGAGATTGTTTAAATGATTTTTGCATGATATTTTTTTATCATGAAAATTTTTCTTCTTGATTTAGCAATTTTTTCATTTTCACAAGCTTCATTTATTAATTCCTCTAATTCACTTATTTGAAGTTTCTGAGCTATTCTTGTAAAATTTGGGTAAATTTGAACTTTTTCCAAAAAAGGGCAAAAATGATAATTTGTCACTATAATGTGGAATTAAAATCTATATTTTTCTAGAGCTTGGATGGTAAAACGGACCTCACCATTGAATTCGTATCATGAAATCCAACTGTCTTGTCAATTTTCGTTGAATTTTGGGATAGTCAGATTTTACACATTTTATGAGATAACTAGGTGACGAATGACCTCACAAAGGTGCCCAAAAATAAAAATTATAACATTTTCTTATAATTAAAGGAAATTTCAAATAAAATTAATTTAAACTCAAACCAGGACAGAATTAAGTCATTTCTGGACAAAAAGGGACTCGAAAGTAGGAAACATGCAGTGCGATGTGGACTATGAAATTAAAAAGTATAAATAGGGGTTAAATATATGATTTTTCAGATATTTCTCTCCCCAAATCTACTGGTTCATGTTGGAAGAGGAGAACAGAAGTAGAAGAGAATAAAAAAAAATTATACCTTTCTTCTAGCGATCTACGGAGTTCTGTCGGTCAGAATCGCTTGGACCAAGAGTTAAATTTGGTCACCGCAATGAGGGATATATCTACGTATCAAAAATGAAGAATTTCACCGCAGATCCAAGGAGAGGATTTTGTGAAATCAAAGGTTTTTGAGGCTGGGGAGATGTCTTGAAGCTTTCTCCCTTTCATTTACGCTACAAGAGGTAGGGTTCCTCCTACTTTGGTTTATTCTTACCTAGAATGCCTTATCTGATGGGTAATGGATACATTGTAAAACCCAGGAAAATTTGAAATTTTCTAACAAAGGGTAAAATGGTAATTTGCCACTATTATGCTGGTTTAAAATGCATATTTCTAAAGAGTTTGGATGGAGCAATGGACTTCATCGTTGGATTCATATCGCGAAATTTAGTTACCACGTCAATTTTCGTCGAATTTCGAGATAGTCGGATGTTACACTTTTTTTGAGACAATTGGGTGACGAATGAACTTTCAAGGGTCCCCAAAAATAGAAATTATACAATTTTCTTATAATTGAGTAAAAGTTCAAATAAAATTAATTTGAACTAAAATCAAAATTTAATTAAGTCATTTCGCGTTAAAAACGGACCCGGAGGTGATAAACGAGTGTGACGATGTAGACCGCAAAATTAAAAGTATAAATAGGGTGAAATATCTGAAAAATCAGATTTTTTTATCACCCTTGGCAGCTGTGTTCAGACATTAGAAGAGAGAAAATAAAATTTCTACCTTTTTTTCTTCGATCCAAGAATTTAATTAAAGTTGGTCTATGCGTACGTACCAAGAAAGAAGAATTTCACCGAAGTTTCAAGGAAGAAATTTTGGGGAAATCAAAGGTGTGGGGCTTGAGAGTTGTTCTTGAGTTTTTCCCTTTCTTTTACACTCCAAGAGGTAGGGTTTTCCTACTTTGGTTCATTTCCTACCTATAGTGTTATATGAAATATATGGGTTAAAGGGAATATGTATGTCACTCACTTATGCATATGAAATGGGTGAAATGGGTTAAAAGGAGTATGTAAATGGGTTAGAATAGTTTTTCCTAGCTTGAAATAGTTATGTGGAAATTACTTGGTTGGTAATTCCATGAAAAAGTGATTGTATGGGCATGCTATATGTTTAACATTATGCCTTGTGATTGAGTGGTTGGCATGAGTTTGCGTAATGCCATGCTTGAGATATGTGTTGGGTATATAAATGTTGATATATGCTAGTTGATGTATTGACATGATAATGGATTTTGGTGATTTTATACATGTGATACAAATTGTCATGACACATGTTAAGATATGTGGTTTAAATTTGGTCCATTAGCATTCATCACATTGAGCATGACATTGATTGAGCAATGATGCATTACATTGCATTTGCACGGGAAAAACGCATCCATGGCCATGAGTATGGGTGTGTGAGTGCATGGTTGGATCAATCACCATACTTGGTGTTTGATAGGTGGGCTCGGGAAAGTGGGGTTAAATATCCTACTGAGTCGCACAGTTGCATACGTTGAAAACTTGTGTCGGGTATAGCAAGAAGGGATAGATCCCCCCCTCAGGTGCAAGGCCTAGCTATTGGTTTATACACTTCTGACGGTGCAAGTCCAAAAAAGTGTATCGGCGTGTGGAGCCGACAGTGCAACACCAAAAGTCCACTACCCAAATAAAGACACATGATTTTGGTTGTACAAATGATTCATTTGATGGGAAACATCCAAAAATGAATTGATTTTTATGAACATATGAGTGTTGTTTCAAAGATGATCATTGGATGTATTTCATCAATGACAAGGGTTTTACACTTGCATTGCATAGTGTGGATAGAGCCGGTGAGAGCTCAGGTTGATGTGCGTGAGTGAATCTCATTTCATCCAAGGCATGGCATGGTAGATTCCAACATGAAGCATGTATATTCCTGCTTGGAATGACTGTATAATTGTGAATGTTGTATGTGAACATTGCATATGCACTTAGGTTGGGGAGTAGCCTCAATAGGAAATATTCTACTAAGCGTTGGCTCACCCTATACGGAAAACATTTCAGGTGCGGGGTTTGTAAAGGGGGAGGACTCACATTTGGGGCCTCAACGTTGATGAAAAGCCGAGTTGTGGCTTTTGAAAACAAGTTTTGTGTAAAGCTTTTGTTAATTCCATTTTGACATGTAACCGTGTAAATGGCTTGTAATAGAACTCATAGATATCATGTTTTATTTGAATAACGTCATTATGAATGTTTGAGATGATGTTGAAATGGTTAAAATTGGATTGGAAATGGAAAACATGTGAAAAAGGCAAAACTGGACAAAGTGTAACAGTACAGTCTGGTCCAGAAAGAAATTTGTACCGGTACTACGTACCGGTACGCTTTCCTAAACTTTGAATTTTTCGTTAAAATCCTTTTCCTAGGTCTTTGGACTTTGGTTCCTTGGTTCCAAAGATACAAATGGACATTAAATGAGATGTATTGGGGTATATTGAACCTTGGTTGGATTAAATAATTGAAAGAACACGGGTTACATGTGTGAGTTGAAATCCCAGGTAAAGGGATACTATCACGTGATGTCGGATTATGCGGCACTCACGGATATTTTTGCGGGTTGATGGGTTATCAACGGTTAATAAAGGGCACCCCAGATTTTGGGGCATCACATACATAATAACCTAGGTCACTTGGCTATGGTTATGGAAATGATGAAATGGGTATGGAATTGGCCTAGACTAATTGCTAGTTGAGTTTCGCATAGGGAATTCACTTGTGTAATCCCTTGAAACTTGATATTATTGGGCATGCTATGTATTTCTTTTGTTGCCTTATTCAGATGTGGGCAAAATTATATGATAACATGAATTGGTTGCCTTGTAGGTGTTTTGCAAGATACCTTTGTGAGAATTTAGTTGTTATGCCATGAATTATGTGTAACAAGCTTACAAATTGTTGAATGAATTGGTATATGTTGTTAATATGTTAAGATCATGATAGATTGTGGTATTTATATGCTTATGATATAAATTGCCATAGAACTTGGAAATATGAGGTTTAGTTGCTCTTATGACATTCATTACATATAGAGCATAACATTGATAGTGCAATTGAGCGTTACATTGCATTTGCACGGGGGAAACACATCCATGGGCATGAGTGTGTGTGTGTGTGTGCATGGTTGCATCAAACACCATACTTGGTGATTGATGACGGGCTCGAGAAAGTTGGATCGAAGATCTAACTGAGTTACGTGGTCGCATGAAAGAGAAACTTGTGTCGAGTATAGCAAGAAGGGATAGATCCTCCCTCAGGTGAAAGACCTAGCTACTTGTTTCATACACTCCCTTGTGGTGAAATTTTGAAAAAAGTGTAATGGTGTACGGAGCCAGTGGTGTGATTTCATAATCCGATACCCAACAAAGGCACATGTTTTTGTTTTACTAATGGTCATTTGATGTGTATCATCCAACAAATTTTGGTTTTATAAAAACACGACCTTGATTTCAAAATGATCATTGGATGAAATTCATCAATTATAGATTTACTTCACACGTGTATTGCATTGTGATGTGGGAGTCGGTAAAGACTCGAGGTTAAGGTGCATGAGTGAGTATCATCTCATATCATGACATGACGTAGTGGAAAATTTCATCTTGAATGATATGATCTTGTATGGAATGGATTATGATTGTTGATTATTGCATATCTACATTCATATGCATTTAGGGGGGGAGTAGTCTCTATAGGAAATACTCTACTAGGTGTGGCTCACCCTATACGGGGAAAACGTTTCAGGTGCGAGGTTCGCACCGGTGAAGGACTCTCATTCTGGGCCTCAAAAATGAAAAAAAGTCGACTTGTGGCTGTTGTAGCACATTTTGTGTAATCTTTTTAAAAAAAATTATGTTTGTGAGCAAGTAATCATGTAAATGGATTGTAATAGAACTTGTATATAAAGAGTTTTATGTGAAAAACCTTGTTAAATAAGTTTTGGAAAAAGTTTTGGAATGGTTGGAATAGATTGGAAATGAAAAACAGTACCGCTACACTGTAGTCCAGTGGGCAATTGGTACCGATACTGCATATCGGTACAATGAGGCCCAATGAGCGAAGCGTACCGGTATGCAGTACCAGTACTGAGTACCGGTACTCTTTCCAATATTTTGAAATTTTAAAACTACTTTGCTAAGCTTTTGGGCTATGGGTTCTTGGGTTCTTGAGTTCCAAGGATATAAATGGACTATAATGGAGTGTGAATTGTGGTACATTACACCACAGTTGGATCAAAGGATGAAATGAACACGGGTTTTTACGTGTGAGTTAAAACCCTGGTAAAGGAGATGTTATTTACGTGGAGTCGAGTGTGCGACTATCATGGGTATTTCCATGGGTTGAAGGTTGGTAAACGGTTAATAATGACCCCCGATTTTTGGGGTGTCATAGTTTGGTATCAGAGCCTAGATATACGATTTTACCTAGGGCTATTGGCTTGGGTTTAGACCTTTGCATCCATTGTGTGCTTTAATTGCTATATGCTATGTGATATATGTTTCATGTTATGTAAATGATATATATGGTAAAATGTATATGGAAAAAGGGATACTAGGGTTAGAAAATATAACCTTGGGGGTCGAAAAACAAGGGAACAAAATAGTTCAAGCTGTAGTAGTCTATTAGTAAATGGCACATGTACTACTAGTGAGACAAGGAGAGAAATCTCAAAGTTTATACTTAATCCCTATCTTGGGATAGTATGTGAGGCTCTATTGTTATCTTACATGTGTGTAGATAGCAAATAGGGGAAGTGGACGTCGAGGCGGTGCGTGGAACAATGATCAATCACCATCGGCCTTTGATCATCAAGCCTTCGTGGAGGCTATTGGTGTTGCGGCTACTACCATTGCACATGCTAGTGTTGTACCTGCTGCTATTGTACAGACTAGTGCACATGTGGGCCAAGGAGGCTCAAGTAACCTTCAAAAGCTTAAGGCACACCTGCCACCGACTTTTATGGGAGGAGAGGATCCGATGGTGGCTAACCATTGATTTTGACAAGTCGATAAGATCTTAAGGGCTATGGAAATCACCTCTGATGCCACTAAGATAACTATAGCCACATTTCAGCTAGAAAGGAGAATCCCAATTATGGTGGGATTGGGTGAAAGACTCCAAGAATTTGGAACCATTGACATGGGGAGAGTTCCGGAAGTTCTTCCCAGCGGCTGCGAGACATGCAAAGGCCCTGGAATTCTTGGATTTGAAACAAGGGATGGTGAAGGTTATGGAGTATGTGGCTAGGTTCACCGAACTAGCCCGTTTTGCCAATGATTATGTGGCCACAAACGTGGCCAAGGTGAGGAAGTTTGAGGATGGTCTAAAATTGCCCATTCGGGGTAAAATTGTGGGCCACTGCGTACAAAACTTGGTTTCAATGGTCACGATAGCTATGGCCATTGAGAGAGAAGTTGAGGATGCACGGAACATCCAGGAAGCGGGTGGTAAAGACAAGAAGAAGAATGGCCAATCTTCTTCAAGTTCAGAGAAGAAGCAAAGGACTTCAACTCCACACGATCGCAGCTATCAAGGCCAAGGCCAATGTCAATCCTCCCAAGGTGGGAGAAATCAAAGGCCTTCTTACCAGAAAGGCCAAAGGACATGCTACTATTGCAATCAACCGGGACATATGAAGTAGGACTATCCTCAGTGACAGGGATCCCAAAGCAGTGGGTCATCCTAGTCCAAGTCATCGGTGGGGCAGCCTCAAACACACTTTGTTCCTCATTACCCCACCATGGGTCAGGGAAGTCAATACTAGTTCCAGGGTGCTACATAGACCTTTACCACTTCACGAGTTGGGACTCCGTAATCAGGCCAGAACATGGGTCGTGGTCGAGGTTGAGGTCGAGGACAGGGCTCACAAGCCGGGACTTCGGGAACCCAGGGGCGTGTCTATGCCATCACAACTCAAACTGAGCCGGTACATTAATTGGTCATTCAAGGTACATTTTTACTCTCTCGCTTATAGGCAAGGGTATTATTTGACTCTAGTGCATCTCATTCCTTTATTGTTGCATCATGTGTGAAAGATTTGGGCTTAGAGGTTGAGACCTTGGAAGAGCCATTGCATGTGAGTTCTCCCATAGGAACTAGGGTGACTGTTGATCAGATATGTTAGGATTGTGAGTTAGAGATCTCGGGAATTCTACTCACCGTGGACCTTAGGGTCATAGACATGTCAGAGTTCGATGTTATCCTCGGGATGGATTGGTTGGCAGTACACCGAGTCGTTATTGATTGTGATTGGAAGAGGGTCACTGCCTACACCCTAAAGGGTGTTTGTTTCAAGTTCCAGGGGGAAAAGTATGACGCCTTACTCTAAGTAGTGTATGATTCCCATTGGCATGGGCAGTTGATGGGTTGGCTTGCGAGCCTTACCTTGGAGGACTAGGTGAGATAGGAGTTTGGTCTACCTCAAGTTGTCTGTGAATATAAGGATGTTTTTCCAGATGAATTATCGAGATTGCCTCCACGTAGGGATATAGACTTCACCATTGAGTTACATCCGGGTACGTCGCCTGTTTTTATGAACCCATATAGGATGGCGCCAGCTGAGTTGCAAGAACTCAAGGTCCAATTACAAGAATTATTGGACAAGGGCTTTATTAGACCGAGCACTTCACCATGGGGCGCTCCGGTACTGTTTGCCAAGAAGAAGGACAAGACCCCTAGATTGTGTATAGACTATCGGTAGTTGAATAGGGTTACTATCAAGAATAGGTACCCTTTACCGAGGATTGATGATTTTTTTGATCAGATAAGAGGAGCACGGGTCAACTCCAAGATAGATCTTCACACCGGCTAGCATCAGTTAAGGATAAGGGAGGTAGATATCCCTAAGACAGTGTTGAGAATGTGGTATGGGCATGCTATGTATTATTGATATTATTGGGCATGCTATATATTTTTGTTGTTGCCTTATTGAGATGTGGGCAAAATTATATGATAACGTGAATTAGTTTCCTTGTAGGTGTTTTGCTAAATACCTTTGTGAGAATCTAGTTGTTATGCCATGAATTATGTGTAACAAGCTTACAAATTGTTGAATGAATTGGTATATATTGTTAATATGTTAACATGAAGATAGATTGTGCTATTTATATGCTTATGTTATAAATTGTCATGGAACTTGTGAATATGAGGTTTAGTTGCTCTTATGGCATTCATTACATATGGAGCATAAAATTGATAGTGCAATAGAGCATTATATTACATTTGCACGGGGGAAAACATCCATGGGCATGAGTGTGTGTGTGTGTGCATGGTTGTATCAAACACCATACTTGGAGATTGATGATAGGCTTGGGAAAGTTGGTTCGAAGATCTGATTGAGTTGCATGGTTACATGAAAGAAAAATTTGTGTCGGGTATAGAAAGAAGGAATAGATCCTCCCTCGGGTGAAAGACCCGACTACTTGGTTCATACACTCCCCTGTGGTGAAATTCCAAAAAAGTGTAATGGCGTACGGAGCCAGAGGTGTGATTCCAGAATCCGATATCCAATAAAGACACATGATTTTGTTTTAATAATGGTCATTTGATGTGTATCATCTAACAAAATTTGGTTTTATAAACACATGAGCTTGATTTCAAAATTATCATTGGATGAAATTTATCAATGATGATTTACTTCACACTTGCATTGCATTGTGATATGGGATTCAGTGAAGACTCAGTGTTAAGGTGTATGAGTGAGTATCATCTCATATCATGACATGACATAGTAGAAAATTCCATCTTGAATGATATGTTCTTATATGGAATGGATTATGATTGTTGATTTTTGCATATCTACATTCATATGCATTTAGGTGGGGGAATAGCTTCTGTAGGAAATACTCCACTAGGCGTGGCTCACCCTATATGGGAAAACGTTCCAGGTGCGAGGTTCACACCAGCGGAGAACTCTCATTCGTGGCCTCAAAGATGAAGAAAAGCCGACTTGTGGATTTTGTAGCACATTTTGTGTAATCTTTATAAAAAACAATTATGTTTGTGAGCAAGTAATCGTGTAAATGGATTTTAATAGAACTTGTATATAAAGAGTTTTATGTGAAAAACCTTGTTAAATAAGTTTTGGAATGGTTTGGAATAGTTTGAAAATGAAAAAGAGTAAAAATAGGCAAAAGTTGGTCGAGAGTACCGGTACACTAAGTCCAGTGGGCAATTGGTACCGGTACTGTGTACTAGTACACTGAAGTCCAGTGAGCAATTGGTATCGGTACTGCGTACCAATACAATGAGGCCCAGTGAGCGAAGCGTACCGGTAGTCTTTCCAAAATTTTGAAATTTTAAAACTACTTGGCTAAGCTTTTGGGCTCTGGGTTCTTGGGTTGCAAGGATATAAAAGGGCTATAATGGAGTGCGAATTGTGGTACATTGCATCACAGTTGGATCAAAGGATAAAATGAACACGGGTTTTTATGTGTGAGTTAAAATCCCGGTAAAGGAGATGTTATTAATGTGGAGTTAAGTGTGTGACTATCATGGGTATTTTCGCGGATTGACGGTTGGTCAACGGTTAATAAATGACCCTCAGTTTTTGGGGTGTCACAGTTCTAGCTTTGTCTATGTCAAAATTCATCATTTTGATTGTCCAATACGCTAGATGTTGTAATTCTACAGGCAAGTGACATAGTTTTCCATATATTAACCGATAAGGAGACATCCCTATAATAGTTTTAAATGCAGTACGGTAAACCCAAAGCGCATCAGTCAACCTTAAGGACCAACAATTACGATCTGGATTTTCTATTTTTTCTAAAATATATTTTATCTCTCTATTAGCTAATTCAGCTTATCCACTTGTCTATGGATGGTATGGAGGATATTTTATGTGAAATTGAGTATTTTTTCATAAGATTTTCAAAAATTTTATTACAAAAATGTAATCCACCGTCACTTATAATGGTCCAAGGAATTTCAAATCTGGACATAATATTTTCTTTTAAAAACTGGACCACTGTTCTATGATCATTATTTGTACATGGAATTGCTTCTACCCATTTAGAGACATAGTCGACTGCAATCAAAATATACAGATATCCAAAAGATGGGGGAAATGGACCCATAAAATCGATGCCCCAACAATAAAAAATTTCGATAATTAAAATAGGGTTTAAAGGGATCATATTTCTTTTTGAAATATTTCTCATTTTTTGACATCTGTCACAATTTAAACAAAAGATATGAACATTTGTAAAAAAAGTTGGCCAATAAAATCCACACTACAGAATCTTAGTAGAGATTTTCTTTAAAGCAAAATGACCTCCACAAGCTTGGGAGTGACAAAATTGAATCACCTGACCTATTTCATGATTAGGTATACAACGCCTTATAATTTGATCTTTAAAATATTTAAACAAATAAGGATCTTCCTAGAAAAAGTTACGTACATCACTTAGAAATTTATTTCTATTAGACCAGGTATAATTAAAGGGAAGAGTACTAGTAGCTAAATAATTGGCTATATCTGCATACCATGGTAATTCTGTTATTGCAAACAGTTGTTCATCTAGAAAGGTTTCTCTAATCGGAGTTGGTTCTTCATTTAATTCATATTTTAATCTTGACAAGTGATCTGCTACCACATTTTCTACTCCTTTTTTATCTTTGATGATTAAATCAAACTCTTGTAGTAATAATATCCAATGTAGGAGACGTGGTTTAGCATCTTTTTTAGTAAGTAAATATTTTAAAGGTGCATGATCGGTAAATACAACAATTGATGATCCAACTACATATTAACAAAATTTATCTAATGCAAATACAACAGCAAGTAGTTCTTTCTCTATGGTTGAATAGTTCATTTGTGCATCATTTAGAGTTTTACTTCTATAATATATAACATAAGGTTTTTTCTCTTTTCTTTGCTCTAGTACAACTCCTACTGAATAATCACTTGCATCACACCACACATTATTTCAAAAGGCAACAACCAATCAGGAGGTTACATAATAGGCGCAGAAATAAGCATGTTTTTTAATTTATCAAAAGTTACTTGAAATGCTTCATTCCATTCAAATAGTATATCTTGACATAACAAATTACATATAGGCTTGACTATTAAACTAAAATTTTTTATAAATCTTCTGTAAAATTCTGGATGACTTAGAAATGAGCGAATATCTTTTATTATTTTTGGTGAAGGCAGGTTAGCTATCAGATCAATTTTTTGATTTATTCCACTTCAATTCCTTTGTTAGACACTAT